>CAUYRT010031593.1:0-16296 GCA_963574885.1 Lepilemur ruficaudatus
CACAAATTTAGTCTTTACTGAACTAGAGGTCCTGGTGGGGGGCTTTTCTGCAGGGAAACACATTAGTGGTTTCATTATTCCTAAAGCCATGATTGCAGCCTGGACATTGTGGCCTCCTTATGCACGCAGACGAGCAGGCCAAAAAATGAGTTACTATATCATACTATCAAGGATAGATCCCCTGGTTACCATGCAGAGATAAGATCGCTACTATGTAATGGGACAGGGAGGAGAAGGCTTAGAACTCTGGGGTGCCATGGGCTGCCTCTAGGTATATTCAAGCCCCTTATTGATTGTTAATGGGCAAGTGAGCACAATAACCACAGCTTGTCAAGGGCACTGTTAACTAGGAGCTTAGACGCCCCAGGGGATGAAAGCCATCCAGATCAGTGAAAGTGCCTGGCTAAGGGCCAGGAGGGTCTATTATGGGTGGTAGAAGGGAGAGATAAAAACATAATTTGTGGAAGTAGAAACTGTAGTTTCTCTCACTAACCCTCCTGTTGTAAGTTTCATTTTGTTTTGCTGTAAAAATTGTGACCACCTTGGAGAAGCAGTGACAGTTTGGAGTTTATTTAAAATGTGGGCATTGCAAGGAATGGGGGGGTAGCTGGTGTTGTTAGTGGCTCAGCCATATCTCACTAAACCATACCTTCTGTTGGCTTCCAACCACTAGCATCTCCTGAAGGCTTTTTATGGTGACTCAAGGCCATTTTGTTGGCCTCAAGCTGGCCAGCAAACCAGAAGCTATGGAGAATGATTAGTTTCTAAAAGCAGCTCTCCACCAAGGCCTGGTGAGAGTTGATGTGTCCATACCCTAACTCCCTTACCTCTCCTGTGGAGTAACTCTGAGATGCCTGCTCTGTACTAGCTAGAGTTCTCCTGCCAGTTTAAACTGCATTTACTCACAGTAGGAGCCCTGCTTGATAACACATCCTTTATTGGCTGCTTCCCTGTCCTGCCTCTCTTCCTTTTTCCCTATAAGTCTTTCCTGGGATAGTCTCCCAAATAAACCTCTTGCCCTTGAAGCTTTGTCTCATGGTCTGCGTCTGGGTGAACTTGAACTAAGACCTTACACAAAATGTATCACAAAATCAAATGTAAAGCGGCTTTCTCCTATTTCTGTGAATTGTTACACTGTAAGCTGTCTATGTAAAGATAGATAGATAGATGTTAACTGTATTTAAAAATCTGATAAGGACCTAAACAATGGAGGGATTTCTATTTGCCTAGATTAGGGGTCAGCATGTTGTTTCTGTAAAGAGACAGGTAGTAACTATTTTAGGCTTGTTTGCCTGCAATGATACATGCAGTGTTGCATATTATTTTTTCATGTTTTATGTATTTATTTATTTTGTAACCCTTTACAATTATAAAAAATCATCCTTAGCTCACAGGCCATATAAAACAGGCCATGTGTCAGATTTGGCCCACAGGTATGGTTTGCTAAACAGAAACAGGTGAAAATAGAGAGATGCTGGTATCACAACATAGCCCTGCCTCAAATGTGAGCATCTGTGTTTTAAACAAATACTCGTTCTTCAATATTGATTTATATTTATGCAGATAGCCAAGGCTTTGGCCATGGGACAAGAAGTGCTTAAACCTTGTAATGATCTAAGTTTAAACAGGACAGAAATGTATGGACTGAATTCTCCTCCAAAACCACATGAAGGGAAAAAGTGCTTGGCACAGCTTTCTTTTAGGGGGAGGGCTATTATTTTTAACAAAAACATTTGTGAAATAGTTCTGGAGACTCAACAAACCAAGGAGGTGATTGACTTTGCCCTGAGGAGTCATTCTGCACCTTAAGCCTACACCCCAAATACGTTGACATTTCAAAGCAGAATTTAAGCTTTTATAACCTTCACTGTGTGTTTACAGCACTAAATATATTGAGGGAAGAAAGTCCAAATGGGGTGATTTATTTGAGAAATTCCCAGATTGGGGAAAGGTGTCTCTTGAAATGGTTGCCTCAGGGAAAGAGCGTATCATGATATATTTAGTAAATGATGTTGAGGAAAACTTCAGAGGACTGTAGAAATTGGGGTTTGGGGAGGGAATAGAAAGAGAGAAAAATATTTTTCCTAAATGAGATTTATGAACCAAGTAATAGACAGTTTGGGAAAGAAATTTTTCCCTTTTTTTCCCTTAACCCTGATAGACTTAAATCCTTTGGAAAAAGGAGGTAGAAAATTATTATTGCCTGTTATGCTTTTGCGCTATTTCTTACCATTTCTCCATAGTACTTTGCATGGCTTTCTTGCTAATAATACACAATTAATATGAATTTCAGAACTCTGTTACTTGAAGACTAGCACAGTTTCAAATCACATCCATTCCTCTTAGAAAGTGCTTGGCCATGTCAGTCCTCATGGGAACTGGTAGCAGTTGTCAAGAGCCCAAGTAAAGAAATTGTGTTACTGCTTAGAAGTCCTAGTTTCGGTGGCAAAGGTTGATGTGACTCAGTACCCCTTTGTGAACAAGGCAAACTAAAGCTTTGGTCCTCTTGGACTTTGAAATGTTTAGCTGGCTCCATTTATCCATAGTAATAGAGGACCAGAAGAATACAATGGCCAGAATTTTCAGAAAATGCAGAAATCACCAATGAGTCTAATATGCCCTATTTCAGTTCTTATCTCGAAGCTATTACTGGGTAGCCAGGTGGATGTGCTGGAGATTTGGCTCCTGACTGAGTTTCTGGTGGAGGCAATATAATCAGAAAACAAGACAAAAAAGAATAAAAGAGGAAACAGAGAGCAGTGCGCGGAATATGAATTTCTCGTTACTAGATAATCAGCCTGTGAGCCACTGAAGGTTGGCTACGCATAGCTTTGGGAAGGGAATTTCATGATCTCTAAACTCTTTTTTTCTTCCTAATTTAAGAGCCTAGTGAATCAAGGCTTTGGGGCTTTATGGAGATTATGATAATTCCTACAGATCACTAAGGAGAACTATTTACTGATAATTTATCTCATATCCTTGAGCCTCACAATTTGTCAAGAACTCTTTATAGATAGTCTTCTATGCTCAGTCTTGGATAAAGTATATCCAAGTGTACTAAAAGGAAACAAAGAAGGGTATTGCCCTGGTGGAGTTTATGATCTTCTTGGGGAGAGATACTTTCATATTTCTGAGTCTTTACAAACGCTGTTTTTTTTTTCATCTCTTTCCAGCTCCCTACCTAGAAAATACTAACTCATTCTTCTAGATGGAACTTGCGTGTCACTTCCTCGTTGAAGCTTTTCACAATCTCCTCAGCAGCGAGTATCTTCTCCTTTGTACTCTCTCAGAGTACAAAGACTGTGAGACTCTGGCTACACGGTACAGTCATCTATTTTGTCAGTTTTCTCCGGACTGTAGGCACTTTGTAGGCAGGAACATTGTTGTAGGTACTCCAGCACCCACATAGGGCCTAAAATTGCATGGGTTCAATTAATGGCCAGTAGCTTAGAGTCCAAATATGTGTGTACATGTTTGATTTTCACTGAGCGCTGTATGGCTACATAGTTTTAAAAAAATATTTTGAATTAGTTGCCAAATCAACACAAAAATCTAAATTTTTAGTATCTTTTGAAAAAATGGACAATACAGCAGCATTCGTCTTGCTCTCCTGTGTGGAGAAGTGGGCTGGAGCTGAGAAGTGGCTATTCCACATGAAAAGGAACCAGTGTTTTCCAGCTTGCCATAGTTCTCAGCACTCTCTAACATCAACTTGCTTATTTGTCTACATTTCCTGCTGGTCCCTGAAGATATTGGAGATTGCACTCCTGTTTCACAGAACTACCCAGCAGTAAACTTGTCACTTCCTTCTCAAAGTCACGTGATCACTACCCTCCCAGTCCAGGAAGTAATCTTTACATCCTTTGAACTCCTCCTCGTTCAGTGATACTTAAAGAGGGGTGATGTGCATATTAGAATCACTTGGGATGCTCTCTCAAAATAGCATTTTAGAATCTGAAGGTAGAAAACAGCCTTATTTTTAAAAATATCCTGCATATGACCTTCTTACTCACTTTAGGTAGTACTGAATTTGTTCTTTTATTTATTCTTTCCCATATATTATGGTTATTAGGCACATGGCTTATTTCCTCTACTAGATTACAAGCCCCTTGAGGGCAAGATCTTAGTTTGTTTTATTTCTGTCCTGGAAAGTGCACTCAACATAGTAGACAGTCAATAAATATTTTTGAATGAAAACAAAAGGTATAATAAACAAATTCTGAGAAAGAAGACCCTGAATTGGCAGCGGTGATTGCACATGGCTTCCTGGAGTATGGTAGATTTGACTCTTACCAAAGCAACATTTTCCTTTGGTCACTTGTAAAGCACCATCCATATCGGACGCAAGTCCATATTAATAGTCTGCCTAAAATGGCCAGTTCCCAAAGGGAGTAGGTAAGGCACTGAAAGAATCTTATTTTCTCAGAGAAAAATGCTCTATTAAAGAATCTGAATCTTCACATCATAAAATATTTGACAACTGCCCCTGCATATTTATTGAAATATGTGCCTTTACCGTAAAAGAAAAAAATCAAGTCCCAGATGTCACTGAGGGGAAAGGACCAACTAGAATATTTTATATACAGTTGTCCCTTGGTATACACAAGGGGTTGGTTCCAGGATCTCCCACGTATACCTCAATCCAAGCATAGTCGGGTCCTGCAGAACCGTGCAAATGAAAAGTCAGCTCTCTGTAAATGTGGGTTTCACATCACATGAATACTGTATTTTCTATCCCTGTTTGGTTGAAAAAATCCGTGTGTAAGTGGACTCATGCAGTTTGAACCCATGTTGTTCAAGGGTTAATTGTATAATCCTGTCAATATCTTTCATGACTAAGATCTGAAGGAGACACAGGTTGCTGAACCTTGATAGATTAATTTACTTTAAATCACATGAATGTTGCAGGTTTTATTTTTTAAAAACGAAGTGTGCCTTGTTCCTATTAAATTCTAATTATGACTACTGTAAAAGAAAATGAAGTCTCTCTAATTACCACAAGAGGGAGATATATAAATAACAGGTTAGGCACTTGACTCGCTTCTGTTTGGCACTTAAGCTTGATGAGTTCCATATTCTAGACTCCTCTGAGAAAAGAGAGCAAGAGAGGTTTTATACTTTATGTTATTCCCTTATTATGAGATACCAACTCTCTTTTTCTGCTCTGTAATTACTTCATTCTGCTCTAATGGATTCAGCATTCATAACCTGTTTGTAAATTTATTGGTGTATATGGGTTTACCTCACTTTATGAGCAAGTCTGATATGAGAGAATGCTAGCTCTGCTCCACAGATTCATTGTGTCCATACGTATTTGTTATGCATTTTAGACCCTGAGCTAGGCAGAGGGGATGTGACAGGAACAAGACAATCTTTTCATCGTGGACCTCTCAGTCTAGTGGGAGTATGCCAACATTAAAACACAATGTGAATAGGTGTAGTGACAGTGGTACACAATAAATGGTTAAAGGATACAGAGAGAAGAAAGCGATTACTTCTGACTGGGAATTTCAGAGGAGGTGATGCTTAAAATGGTCATGAAGAATGAATGGTAGTTCCACAGACTGAAAAAATAAAGAAAAAGGCATTTCAAGAATATTGTAAGCAAAAGTAGAGGCACTCCGAAGTGCTTAGTCTGCTTGGAGAAATACAGGTATTAGCATGGCTGGACTGAAGGGTGCCCAGAAGGAATAATGGGGAGAGTGATGAGAGGGAAGACTGGAAAGACAGTCTTAATACCCACAAGGAGTTAGAGATTAGACACTGGGATTATGCCACAAGCATGGTGGTGAGGATTTTGCCCTGTTCACAGTGTCTAATCTCTAGTTCTTTGTGGGTATTTGGGATACATACATGAAGTTGCCTTATCAAATTCTAACCTCCATCTAGTGAGCATTCCTCTACTCCAGAGCCTGAAAATCTAAAAATTTTACTTCCCTGACACTCTTGCAGTAGACAAGCTCCACCCATCAGATGTTCTTCTGTGAAATTTGGAAAGCAGACGTGTATTCCAGCTTCCTAATTTTAGCTGTGTCTGCTGGCAAGCATGGTGGTGGGGATTTTCCATTTTCCCAGTGTCTAATCTCTAGCTCTTTGGGGGCATGGAGAGGCTGTTGTAGTGGCAGTGATTTCCTGAACCTGAGATCACAACTACAGCAATAAATTTGCAAGTCAACAATTTGAGTGGGAGCCTCTCAACTCTCCATGTACTTGTTTGTGGCCAAGATAGCAGTGCCTTTGGTGGGCAAGTTTCGTTGAATTGATCTGGAAACCATTCCTGGAGATCTGGGCTACAGCTCATTCCCTTCTAACTAAATTTGTAAGCACCTAATGCCCTAGATAGAAACATTTTCTACTTCAATGAGTAGTGTTCTTTCTGTTTTCTGCAACTCTGTGCAATTTTATTTTGAAGACAAAAGAAAACTATTGAAGAATTTCAAATAGAAGACATAATAGGACTTGTGTTTCAGAAAGAACAGTCTATTGATAGAATGGAGTGTTGACTGAATGGGATCAAAATTGGACATGGGGTTATTAGGTGGTGGTTGCATATACGAGGGTGATCAAGGGGATTGGTGAAATGTTGACACAGTGGTTTACCTCCAGGAAGGGCCAGCTTCATGGACTTGTCACATAGAGCCATGTGCTTAGAAGGGTCCCATGCTTGGGGTTTCATGTTCTGTTAACACTGGCTGGAAATTATTAATAATTTTTATCTTTGACTTTGTGTTTTGTAAGTGAAGTCTGAGGAGACACTGGGGTATACCCTGGGGTGGGGGGAGGTCAAAGCCTTAACTCATGCTGGGTGTCCTTGAATCCCTGGGGGGTAGTTCTTGGCTGCCTATTCTTCCTACCTCCTGGCACTCCAGACCTACCTGTCCTTTTCTTCTTCACCCTGCCTAGCTAATGCTGCCATCCTCCCTCTCCACCCAGGCACATGTGTACAGTGCCTTGACAGTATAGGGCATAGGGCAACATAGAGGGATGAGCTTCTTGTACTCACCCTACTTGGGTACTGAGTATGTCCTGGCATGGATGGTGCCATCCATTGGGGTTGCCCATCCACCGTGAGTTGGAGACAGGCTGTGGGAAAGCAAGCCCGGCTTCCTTGTCTCCAGCCAAGAAGGTCAGTTCAGGGGCTGGCAGGAAGGAAATCCAGCAGTTGGAGAGTTGTGCATTGAGTCACAGGACAGGGCCCCTGGGAATCTCTGAGGATCTGCACACACCCAGCAAGTATTCCTGTGCCTAAAGGAGCGTGCCATTAAATAGCAAATAAAAAATACCATGGCAGGTTGACAGAAAGACCACTGAACAAAATACAAAGTTTTATATGTTGCTATTTTTCGTGGCACCTTTTCCCTGCCTTTTGAACAAGGCACCCACATTTTCATTTTGTAATGGGTCCCACACACGATGTAGCTGGTCCTGCCTCTAGGTGGAGCACCTACAACAAAATCAGACTGTTAGCACTGGAAAGAATAAGCCCTTGCTCCTAAAGGACCTGTGACTTACTATGCTAAACAATGGTTGTCTCCTCTCCAGACTTGAGTTACATTATAATAGGACCTCTTCTTTCCCCAGAAAGAGTGGGAGAAGGGGAAAATCCAAATGCCTTCTATTTTGTCCATAGGCTGTGCATGTGTGTGTGGTGGGGGAGCCAATAGAGAGAGAAAGAGGAAGATGGGAGAGACAGAGGAAGAAAGAGAAAGAGATAAGGAAGTAGAGGCTGAGAAGATCCAGAGGAGAGAGAAGGAGGATTGTCACTAGAGCAGAGTCATCAGGGAAAAGAAAGGCATTGATGGAGAGCGTGGGGGAAAGATTTGAATCTGGCGGGTATAGGGAACTTCTTCAGAGAGGGATGGGAAGGAAGCAATGATGGACAGAAATGAAAGTGTTTTTAGAGTTGGATAGGGGTGTATATCTTCTAGTCTTCATTCTGGTTGCCTGAAAGTGAATAAGGTTAAAAGTTTGTGGATGAAGAAAAGTGAAAAGTTTAGCTGTAGAAGTGGTAGAAGGAAAAAACTAGAGATGAATAAAAAGCCTTTGCTGTTTGAAATAATTTCATGATTTTAAAGAAGGGATTATTCCAGGCTTACTACAAAGAACGAGCACCTTGCATGGTTTAGAAATGATTTTGTTTCAACAGATTGCATGTGATGCCACATCCTCTGGCATGTCTATTGCTAAAGGCAAGGAGTATTTTTTATTTAAGAGTTTCTTTTAAAATTTCACTTGTCTTCAGTGGATTTCTGGTTTGCTGTCTTGGACTGTAGCTCTTCACTCTTTTTCTTTGCTTTATCTGTGTTTTCCTGATGTAGATTTCTAGGGAGTGCAGGTCACAGCATCTACTGACAGCTCCCTTTTGCTTCTGGGGCTTGCTTGTTAAGAACAAGCTTCAAGGGCAAGTTTTAGTTGGTGTAATGGTTAGAACCTTAGCCTGGTCTGGCCATGCTGGGAACCACATCCTTGAACTTACTTATTTGTCAACACTGCGGTGTTGGCCCTTCTCACTGAGGCACTATTCCTGAGTGGCTCTTATAGATTGTTTTTGAGACCAAACAGCCCTTAGCATGTTCCATGAGGCTCTCTAAGCATTGCTGTGGAAGAGGGCAAGCCCTTGTCTTATGTGGCCACTTAGTG
The DNA here is from genome assembly GCA_963574885.1 of Lepilemur ruficaudatus. Taxonomy (NCBI): domain Eukaryota; kingdom Metazoa; phylum Chordata; class Mammalia; order Primates; family Lepilemuridae; genus Lepilemur; species Lepilemur ruficaudatus. Next base: position 8,641 of record CAUYRT010031593.1, read on the forward strand.
CTTCCCTTGGGTCCATAGACTTATTGTTTTTGACCTTAAAGAGGAGAGAGTCTGAGTTAGGCGAGAAATTTGTTTCAGCTCCCAGCTGTCAGCAGGGGGCCATTTTTACACTGTTAAGAGATCTATCATGATTGTCTTTAAAAGCCAATATTTTTACACATTGGTAGAAACTATTTGTTATTTTTCCTTGGGTTGGAGGGGTGGGTGATGGTCAGGAATATATCATTACAGTCTGTGCCTCTGTATCAGTGTTATCACGTTTTCATAGAGGGTAGCATGGTGTCTCAGTTGGTATTCTTTGTGTGCAAGCATATAAACCCCCTCCCTATTCCTCACTCCGGGAGGAAAGGATATTTGTAGCAAGGAGATTGGGTGGATCTTAGAATCTAAGGGTATAATTCCCTGATGGCTAACTCAAGGGGAAAAGAGGATTTATATAGCAAAGAGACTAAGTAGATCCCAGACTCTAAGACAGGACTGAGCAATTGGATCTTGGCAAAGACAGAAACCAGGAGAGTTCTCTGGGATCTGGTATGAGGGAGGAACTTGAGGAGCTGCCACTAGAGAGAACTCAGATCCTACCCGTTCTCATTGTTAATGACTGGTACATGTTTCATAGTGGCAGGAGAGAGTGTGCGATTGGCCTTGCACCACACACATACTCACCCCTTGGCCAGGAAGATGGGTTGGTTTTAGTGACAGTTCCACCATGATTACACCCAGTGGGAGAGAGGACATTCCTAACTGAAATGAACACCGATCATGTGCCAGACACTTTTACGTATGTTATATTGTTTAACTCTCACCGCTGACTCACAACCTGTGGGATGTGTATTATTATCATTGCTTTTCAAACAAGGAAGCTAAAGCTCTGACCTGCCCATGATGACAAAAATTGAAAGGACTAGAACCAGGATTCAAACCTAAGGTGAATGAATGACCACACTCTTTGGGAATTCATCATCTCATGTTACTAATCATTAGTTAATAGAAATAATGATGATGATAACAATAATTTTAAGGTCTTTTTAAATATTCTCTTTTCCCTTCAGTTTGCTTGGCTCATTTGTAGGAGCTGCTCACAAGAGTTCACCCTGTCCAGACGGCCCTTCTCCCTCTCAACCAAATGCAACTTTACATGTCCTTTATCATAGGAGAGGTTGTCAGAGCCTCACTCTGAGTGCCTTTATTTTTGACATACTTCTAGAAGAGCCACATTTTAACTTCAGAAGTAGGTTTAACAGAATTACCCATATCGAAAACTGATAGGAATGAGCACTGCTGGCCTGGAAGAAAAATGGATCCAAGCAGACACTGGAACTGGATCCAAAGGACACAGTAAGAGGGTTTGAAACATCAAGCCTAAGGGAAAATGTTGTATGTATGTTGGTAGTCCCAGAGGGCTGCATTATATTAAATCACATCATTTTAAATGAAAGTTAACTTATGCCCGGTGTCATCCCTTTAAAATACCTGGAAGGACAATGCTTATTCCCACTCGCTCCCACCTAGGGCGCTGCTCTGAGCTGAGCTCCCCATAGAACTTCTGGGCACCAAGTCTTCCCATAAAGATGACCCTTCCATGAGCTGTGTCCATTTGTTCTCTGTCGTAGGAGAAGGGCTTCCAGGGCTAGGACAAGCATAATATACTGTGGCTTCTATAAACATGCAGCAGATTTTTAAAACATGCATCTTTCTTCTTCAGTGTTGGAAGTACTCCGTACACATAACCATGAATTTATCTTGACTTCAGTGGAACTGCAAATGAAGTTTCAAATCTTATTCCCTACTATTTGAACTTCTTGGACTCCCTATATATCCTTTTTAGTAGCTCCTCCTGTCTTTTAGTGAAATCTCTAGGCATGTGCATTGGTGGTCTTTACTGCATTCCTTCTAGACTCCAAAGTTACTTGTGGGGAGAGAGCATATTTGACCTCTTCTTTTCTCACTTCTTTGTTTCTTTTCACCTACATATTTCTTTCTCTGACTATTGCCATTGTAAGTGCTTTTAAAGACTGTCAGAGGGCTTTTGGGGAATAGGATGAGGGTGCCATTATCATACAGATGCATTCTGTGAGTATTTGAGTCTCATACTGTAAAGGGGTCAAGGAAGGGATGATGCTCTGGGATGGTGAAGGCAGAGCTAAGTAGCAGGGAAGGAGAGAGTGGTAGTGGAAAACATTGACTATGAGGGGAAAAAAAAAGAAAATGGGCTGAGGGATCCTGAAATGAACTGTGGCAGAGTCAAAAGAGAAGGAATAGGAAAAGAAAAGTCTTCCTAGGCAAAAACATATCAAAGGACGTGAGTTTAGTTGGTGAGGGAAACCGCTATGCCGACAGCAGTAATGACAAGAAGCCATAATGAACACACAGTAGAGCCAAGTCTTGATGACTTTCTTAGTTGGAGTAGGCTCCACTGCTGTAGCAAATAGACCCAAACACCAATGGGCACAAAATAGGAGCTTATTTCTTGGTTATGTAATAGTCTAAAGTGGGTGCTTGGGTACGCAAAGAGCTCTCCTCCAGTTGGTGATCCTGAGACCTGGAGTGCTTCCATTCGGTGGCTCTGACATTCTCTAGAACTTAATCATTGTTTATAACTACATGGTGAAAAGGGAAGGAGAGAATGGAGAGCCACCTGCTCACTTAAAAACCCAGCCCTGAAAGGGGACACACATGACTTCCACTCCTATTTCGTTGGAGACAAATCAGCCGCTTGGCCTATATTTGCAAGGGAGGCAGGGAAATGTAGTTTAGCCATGGGCTCAGATAGAGTCCAGGTACTGTGGAAGGCAGGGAGAATGAGTTTTGCTGGACAGCTTGTAGTTTCTGCCACAGTGGCTCAGGGAGTGAGAGCACAGCCACAGTGCTCAACGGATCTGTTTTAGAATACTTAGCTGGCAAGATTGCTCAGTTACATAGGCTTCTAGAGCTAATAATAGCACCCATCAGAAGATTCTTATGAGCATTAAATGAGATAATTAGTATAAATCGTTTAGCACAGTGCCTGACAAACCATAGACACTCAGTAAATGTTTGCTATTATTCTTCATAGTTATAGACCATATAAGGGAAAGCAACAAATATCTACTTTAATCTTAAACTGATGATAAGCAATTTGTGTGTTTACCATATAGTTTTCCAAACATTACCTTAAGGTAAGTATTATCTGCTTTTTATAGATGAGCGTCTTGTAGCTCAGAGAGGTAACATAGCCAGGATATACGAAAGCAGGATTTGAGCCTAGATTTATTTAATTCCAAATCCCATGCTATGTCCACTATGGATACAGTGAGGAGAAAAACAATGGGGGTTGGAGTGAGACAGGGGACCAGAAGAAACAGCTAAATCTAGGACAAAATAATGGAAATGATTTAAAGTGAGAATAGGGACTTTAGGTACAAGGAAGCCCAACCTTAACCATTAACCTCACCCTCTCCTAATTCAAACCCACAGTGTAGAAGAGGACCTTTCATACGACAAGGGAGGAAGGGACTGCACTCTTAGTAAGAGTGGTTAGACTTGTGTAAACATAGCATAAATTTGTGTTTGTGTTTATATTCTACCTCTAATGTGTCCAATGTACTCTTAGAGACTCCTGGTACTCAGACAAGTTCAGTGGTTTGCTCGAAATCATTGTGCATTCTCATTACATTTCCAGAGACATTTCCAAAGAAAAGGCAGTGGAGGAAGTTTGAGACCCATATGTACAGTCATTGACGGGAGAAATTCCCCAGGGTACTCCTGGAAGTAAATGGATGTGTTATATTTTCATTTGGTAACGATATACTTATCCCTAAAGTCATCTTTAGGGATAATCACTCAGGTCACTTTTCTGGTATTATTTCTATGAGGCCAAATAAACCCCCTTGTGAATGTACAAGGCAAATAAAACAAAACAAAACATGTTCTGTATTGCAGGGCTTCTGAGAGACTTTGCTATGCCAATTTGCATTATAAAATTTTGGGATGTGAGAATACAGTATGCAACATTTTCCAAATTTATTATATTTGACCTTAAGAACATTTTGCCAAAAGGACTGCTGTTCCAGGGAACTTTGGGAAACACTGCTCTAATGAATTTTATTGGCTGATGATCTAGAGTGATCTGAGTTTTGAGATCTTTTCAAAGGATTTGTGTGTTCTTAGAAAAATGCATTTTTCCAAAGTTTGACAGACATCCTCCGCAGCTCTCACAAAGAAAACCCCTTTTAACCATTTTGTAAGTTACTCTACAGTGACACAAATAATCGCCTGTGCAGAGCTCATTTCTTCCTATCTCCCCCTTGTTAGGTTGGCAGTATGTCTTCTTCTAGAACATGAATTGTGATGGGTTTAATTAAGTATTAATAGTCATCTTTCCCGTGTCAGTGTTGGTCTAGGATTTAGGCAAGTGACTCAGATCTGGCCAATAAGGCAAAGACATATCTTCCTGGATTTCTGCAAAATATATGTATTTTTTTCACTAAAAAGAGACTTGCTTGGAGCAAACCCCATTTTTACCCATTTCTCCTTCCTCCTCTTAACATTGTCAGGTAAGGATGTGCAGGTATCGGCTAGGTTGAGATGATCAGGAAAGTTGCAGAAATTGCACCCACAGCTTTGATACGTTTGATTACTGATCCAATCTTGGAGCCACCCACGTGTGAGATTACTGTCAACTGGGATAATATATGTTTGTACGGTTTAATTCACTTTTATCTGGACATTCTCTTACCTGCAGCAGAAAGAATTCTCACTAATGCCTGAGATATATGTGAAATGACAAGCTACACGCTCCCTGGGCACAGCGAGGGATGTGGAAGAACCTAGAACACTAACTGTAAGTCCTCCTCTATCGCTCTCCCGCTTAAAAAAACATATTAGCATGCAAATGAGAGCAGTACTGTGGCATGAATCATTTTGAACCTGCACTAATTTAGAAAAGAAAAAAATTATTTGCAAATTGAATTCCTTTAAATTTTGCTTACAAATAATACATTATGTGGGACACACCTCACAACTGACTGTTAAACAGTATGCTATAACATTGTGTTTGAAACCCCTGATAAGGACACTCACAATAAAGATTTTGCTTTGCAGATTAACCTTATAGATGAAGAACCCAAATAGTCTAGTCCAGAGGTTGGTAAGCATTTTTTTTTTCTGTAAAGAACCTGACAGTAAATATTTTTGGCTTTGCTGGGCATATGGATCTCTGCTGCAACTACTGAACTCTGTAGCATGGAAGCAGCCATAGTCTATAACTTATGAGCATGGCTGAGTTCCAATAAAATTTTATTTACGAAAAGAGACAGTAGGCTGAATTTGGTCCATGGACGTTTTGCTAACTTCTTGTCTAATTCACCATTTTTTTTTCTTACTGCTTCATATTCTCTGGCTGGTATTTGAAAAAAACATTCCCAGTTTGCAGACAAGGAATTTAAAGCTCGAAGAAGATAAGCAACTCGTCCACAGCCAAGTCGAAGGCGAGCTGGGATTCAGCCTAAGTTTTAGTTGGCTCCAAAACCTGTGGTCCCTAGCACACTGTCACTATACTACATTTGGGACCTTCTCTGCCTTTACTGTAGATCAGAGCAGAACCATGTTGGAGCCAGAAGTCCACTTTATTGGCACAATAATGCCACTTAAAGGGCTCCCTGCAAAGGCTAAAATTGCGATCAGACAATTGAAAACTGGAAGAGCTGGACTTCTTTCCCTGTCCAGGAGCTGTCCTCTCAATTTATTTCTAGGAATAAGAAAGCTATCTTTTCTCTCACCTTGGACATGCCTGGCTGTATCTTTTTAGGTTTGTCAAATGCTGACGTGGGCTTTACCTCTGAGTCCCAGCCCAAGGAAACCAGCTGTCCTTGCATGCTAACAAGACAGCATTTTTCTTGGATCATTTGTTCTTCAACCTGGGCTACCTCTGAGCCCATTTCTATCAAAGACACTCCTTCCTCACAGGCCAACGCCTCTCCTGCAAACTCCGAAAGGGCCTCTGAAGCCAACACTTGTTTACCAATTTATTCTTAAAAGTGTCAGAACTGTAATCAGACGAGGTCAAGCAACAATTCTCACAGCTGTTATAAAACATTGCTAATTGCTCTACAGGCTTAATGGAAAACACAGTGTTGCAGCCTGCAAATGGTAATTATTGTGACTCAGGTTTCTTGGCCTAAATTCCCTGGCTGCATGTTCTTTTACAGCCAAAGGGAGGGAAAAAAGAAAAGCTAATAATAATAATAAAAAGCAAAAACCAAGCATCACAACGTTAATAATAATAAAAAATAATTATATAAGTATTTTTAACGTGAAGCATCTTCCTGACTAATAAAATTGAGATCCTTTGTCAAGAAAGCAGTAGATCTCACTAGTAGGAAAAAACTCTGAAGATTTGGATTCTCTACCTCATGTTAAGAAATATTGATTGCAGCCCAGGAGAAGACTTTCACTTAACCACATTTTAAAAAGCTTTCATAAATATTGCAATAAAGTGAAATTCATTGCTAGTTAAACTCTAACACCAGCATGAGCTTATTTATCATCCAGATGACTGAGCTGCTGGCAAGAGGAAACAGAGGGACAGTAGGGGATTTATATAGCACATCTTGAAATATCCTCCTGCAAGGTAATAAAGGCCATGCTCCACATTTGGATCTAATGGCCAATAAACAATTTTCAGAGAAAGAAAAATAAAATTGGTAGAAATAGACTGCATTGGGAAATGCTATTTACACTATAGTCAATTATTGCAGTGTTCAGCTTTATTATAAACTTTTTTTCCCCCCATTAAGCATAGCTTGTCAGAAACCCTATACCAAGGGAATAAAATGTCAGGATGGTGTCCAAATCTTTATAGCACATTCCTCATAACAGATTCTTACTTCTAGAAACTCTAAATGATTTGTGACAGTGTTCATGGCATTTGAAAGTAAAATTAGTCAAGTGAGATTTTTTAATGAAGAATATTTGATAAGAAGAATTGTCTGAGTTAAGCCTGTTGACATATATACCTGAATTGTTTTTCTGCTATGTTTTCATTCACAAGGTGAAAAGTCCTGTCCAAGTCTATGCTTACCTGGGCATCTTTGAATATAATACTGCCTGAGTAAAGTTTATATCCCTATAGTCATCAAAATAAGACAACAGTTTAAAAAGAAAGGGAAGTAAATTTATTAGCAAATAAATAGATGGGATTCCCACTCTATTTGAAGTCTTTAACTTTAAAGGTGAAGTAAAGTATAGACAAGACAGGTGATCTGGTTAGAGGGAAAATGAGGATAGAACCATCTAAAAATGAGGAGTTGACACACATAATGTACATTTACCAGAGGCCACAAATTTTATTCTGAGCTCCCTAGTTTGCAAAACAAAAAAGGTAATAGTCTTATAATTCTGGGCCCATAAAGCAAACACGATATTAAGAAATCATTCAGAATAGACATAAGTTTTTGCTATTGAGACCAAATTGTGAGAAATTTCTTCTGTGAGTTCTTATGAAGAGGAAGCTGTAAAGTAATGAACTATATCCTCAAAAACATTATGACGGGAAGTATAGTAAAGTATCTCATAAAGCTTTTTATCACAATTTTCTCAGTCTAGCTCAGTGGCAAATTGGCAGAGCACAATTCAGCCAAAGCAACTATAAGAGAAGAGGGCTAACCTGCTCCTCTG
>CAUYRT010031594.1:0-13646 GCA_963574885.1 Lepilemur ruficaudatus
AAGTAGTTGGGGAGCGGAATTAGGGTTCTCAATAGGGGAAAGGAATTCCTCTAAAACTGACTTATGTGATTAACTGTACACCTCGGTAAATTCACTGAAAATCATTTAATTGTACACTTAAAATGGAGTAAAGGCATGATATGTAAAGTATACTTCAATAAAGAAAAAAAAGGTTAAACAGAAAAAATTATGTAAAAAAAGGATCTTACATAGAATTTTTTGTCCTAAAATGATTGGTTATTAAAAAAAAATGTTAAGATAAAACTGAAAGTTTTAAGGTATGTTTATAGATAATATATAATATGTGCAGATTGGGGTAAAGTTTATAAAAAAAATTTATTAAGGAATTCGGGCTAAAACAAAAATTTCTGCCAATATTAATTTACTCTTAATAAAATGACATAATATACTCAAAAAAAAAAAAAAAAGGAAAGTTACTCTAGATGTACCAAAGACTAATAATGTAAGTTCTTATTTAGAATTCCTATAAAATTCTAAAATTTTAAATTCTTTGATACTAACAACATATCAATATGCTTATAAAAATAAGAAATCCACTATAGAATTCTGATATTGTGGAAGCAGATTAGATATGAATACATAATCTTTTTGTATTCCTGACCCTGGATAGCGCTCCTCCTAATTTAACCCAACAGGTTAAACACAGAGTTAGTGTATGACCCAGCCATTCCACTCCTAGGTATATACCCAAGTGAAAACATAAGTACACAAATGTTCACAGCAGCATTATTCATAATAGTTAAAAAGTGGAAACAACTCAAATGCCCACCAATTGATGAATGGATAAATACAATATGGTGTATGTATACAATAAAATATTATTTGGCAATAAAAAGGAATGAAATATTGATATATGTTACAACATGGATGAACCTGAAAATATTATGTTAAATGAAAGAAGCCAGAGACAAAAGGCCATATATTGTATGAGTCCATCTATATGAAATGTTCAGAATAGGCAAATCCATAGAGAAGAAAAAGTAGCTTATTGGTTGCCTAAGGCTGGAGGAAAAGGGAGTGGCTGCTAATGGTTATGGATTATTTTTTAGTTTTTTTGGTGGTGGGGTGATGAAAATGTTCTAAAATTGATTGCAATGATGGCTGTAGAACATTGTGACTATAAAACACTGAACTTTACATTTTATTTTTTATTTATATATTTTTGTTGAGACAGGGTCTTGCTCTGTTGCTCAGACTAGAGTGCAGTGGTGTCATCATAGCTCACTACAACCTCCAGCTCCTGGGCTCAAGTGATCCTCCTGCCTCAACTTCCTGAGTAGCTGGGACTACAGGTGCACGCCACCATGCCCAGCTAATTTTTGTAGAGATGGGGTCTCACTCTTGTGCAGGCTGATCTCAAACTCCTGACCTCAAATGATTTTCCTGCCTCAGCCTCCCAAAGTGCTAGATTACAGGCATGAGCCACCGCACCCAGCCTGAATTTTACATTTTAAATAAATTATCTGGCATGTGAATTATATCTCAATAAAGCTGTTATTTAAAAAGGCAAGGAGGGAGAGAAGAATCCAAACCAGAGCTACCCGGCTAAGGTGCTCCCAAACTCCTAACAGAAACTGTGTGAAATAGTAAATGCTTATTGTTTTAATCCACTAGATAGTAGGTTATGCAGCAATAGATCACTAAGATATCAGGAATAAATGAAAGTTAACTATATTTGTAAGAATACCATGTAGACATAGTTACTCAACATTATTAAGTACCTAAGAAGAAGTATTTAACAATTAGTAAATGTTACCTTGAAATAGGTGAGCAAAAGTTGCTCAGTCTTGAAGTCCCTGTATTAACTCATTATACTGCTTTTTAGACATTTTAAGTCTTATTTCACATAAGTATTTGGATTAGGGTATAACTACCTAGAAAGCACAACTTTTGCTGTTTTTATAACTTCTTTTCACCTATAGATAGCATCCAGAATTTTATTCATCAGTGCAAGTGACACCTATTGATAACTGATATGCTGATTTTTTTCCCTCTAAAATGAAGAATTAGAAAAAGGTCTTACTTATGCTGCAACTGCCTGTAGAAGTCACTGCTGAACAAGGACAGCGAAGACATTCTTTAGTGGCATCCGGACTCTGATAAAATCCTTCTTTACATTTCTCACAGTGATTTCCTTTGCTATTTTCCTGGCAGTTTAAACAAGCACCTAAAAGAAGCAAATTATTTTAAAAACTTAAAGAATGTGAAAAGCACAGTAGCTTTCAAAAGCACGGTAACTTTCAAAAATCATTCCTGCAACAAAAAGATCATAAGAAAAAAAGAAAAAGTAACAGGGATTGGATAGAGTTCTTTTCTATTCCATCTTACTTCTACACTGGCCATTACTATGAACTATGTCCCCCTACGACACTGTAACCTCCTTAGGAAAAGGGTAGGTACAGGATTAATAGCACAATAAGCCTTTGTTGGTTGATTTGACTACATACCAAAAGTAGGTCAACTATGTGCAAAGAAAAAATAGAAACAATCAAAATACCTATTAGCGGAAGAATAGATAAATTGTGGCATTTTCATAAGTGAACTAAACCCTTTATACATGAACATGCTTAAATCTTAAAAGCAACATTAGTTGAAAAAGCAAACTGTAGAATGATACATACAGAAGGAGAATACTTACTTCATAAAATTTTAAAAATCACACTAAGAAATACTAAGTAAATGGATACATAATACTCTAACCAGATGGATACATACACATGTAGTAAAAATTAAAGTGTAGACTGAGAGAGTATAGGGAAATTTAATGCTCTGCTTATCTGTGGAGGGAGGGATAAAAACAAGACTAGGGAGGGAAACAAAGAGAATTCTAACTTTATTTGAAATTTTCTATTTAAAATACTTAACTATAATCACATACCTGTATGTATAACTAGGAATCAAAATTCCAAAATGTTAAACTTTATTAATTCTGGGTGAGTACATAGGTATTTGTTACAGTATTCTCCATAGGTTTCTATGTTTAAAAATTCAAAATAAAAATAAAAAACAATAAAGAAAATAAAGAGAAAGCAAGCAAGCAGAGTTATGTGTTCTGTAATAATACTCCTTGGTACTCTATTCATAAGGATGTTCTACAGACACTGAAGCAGCATAACATCTGAAGATAGGAAATGAAGAAGTACAGTATAATTTACATTCCTTCTTTATGGGGCCATGAAGATTCAAAGGGACACTTAGAACTACTATTACATAAATAAGTGAGTAAACTCTACATAGAAATCTAGAAAGACGATGAAATTTCACAAAATATGCTAAATACAATTCAATACTAAAATTGTTCATAAACAGTCTAATTTGATATCTTTTCCATAGAAGCAGAAGTATTTACAAAAAAGGGAGAGAGAATGAGGCTGTGAAATAAAATGGTCTTACAACTGGAGCAAGATTTGAAAAACCAAAAGAATGAAAATGTTATTAATATACACAAATCTCAGTTCTTAAGTGATTACAGAATTTTCCAAAACTTTATGAACTTATTGGGAAAGACATCTTCAAAAGTTTAATATATAAGTACTTAACTTTGAATTAAATCTAACTTGCATGTAAATATCATCACTTTACATCATATAATATTTTAAGGCCTCATAGCATTAATGACATTTTTCACATATATAACAAAGTAGTATATACTCATACAGTGATCGACTCTTTAGGTACTGGTTTCTTTCCAGATCTTCTTATAACCTAATCCCTCTTTAGCTATTTATCTTTGTGACAATAAAAATAGTTGAAATAGATATACTAGGTAACTGTGAATTTTAGCTCAAAAAATAAAACAATTTTAAATGTCAAACTGCTCTGCAGATTAGAAAAGTTAAAATTTACATTATGTGCAAAATCTGTCTACCTGCTCTTCCCCTATTAAAAATGTTCAATGGAAAGAATTTAAGAGAAAAAGTTCTCATAAAGTACTAAACTTTAATATAAAAATACTCAAAAAAGCTAACAGTTCCATAACAAAATTTGGATGTTTGGGGTAAGATGCGTTCCAATAATAAGTCCTTTGTGTATGACTGATGTGACAAGAAAAGGTCATATCACTACCCTTTTAAACAATAACAATATATACATACTTTTAATACTTTGCTCCTACAATGCTGCTGGGTCTACATGCTTATTATTTGGGGTTTTTAAAATTATTTTAGCTAAGACTCCAAGCCTTTGTGACTATAAATTATATCACAATATAATTTCACTCCCTTGAACCACTTATTATTAGAATAGTTCAAATCTTTTCCAGAAGAGTTTTTTATTTCTATTTGTTTTATGCTATACCCTGAAAAGAGAGAAGTCAACGAGTAAAAAATAACCCTACATAGTAAAAATGCTATCTCAAAAGTAAAAATGAAAGCAAGTATAAGAATAAAACTCATCAGTTCTTAAATACTCATTACTCTTTACATTGCTTTGAGACAGTATATACCTGAAGCACAGGAATAGAGAAAGAAAGTTAATAAAGATAGACCAGATATAAATATAACTGGAATGTTAACAATTGTTGTGAGGGGCAACAGTCCTCACAACATTTTCCCCCTTCTAATTCTCAAATTGTCTCTAGTATGTATGCATCACTTGTATTTTTATTATGTTGATCTTTTTCTGATTATAAAATAACACGTTGTAAAATATATCACATGCACATTATAAAATATATTAAGAAGTCAAGCAATTTTAAAACACTTCACATAGAAACTTGAAGACTATTTTTATAATAAAAATAAAAACTATAACCTTTAAAATCCATATACAGTAGGAATTAATAATGTGAATTTGCTTTTCTAATACCTTACAACTCCTCTGAGAGGCAACATAGTATAAGAAAAGTGGTATAAGATTTACTGCCAAATCTGTTCCATTCCCACCTGAACATCTCACTTGCTATGTGACCTTAAGCAAATAGATTCTCTGATATTCAGTTTTCTCTTTTTTCTGAGCCTAATTAGACAAAGAAGAAATCTAACATTTATTTTTCTTCCTCTCTTCTTTACTACCTTGCCACAACTGAACACAAAAGAAGAAAATGTACCCCAAAATGGCCAATGGATTTCTCCTAATTCTCAGAAAGATACTAAGTGAAGTATTTTTAATTAAAGTATTAAAAATGAACCGAAGAATACAAAATATAACTAAAGAATACTAACTTGAGTTAGATGCTCCAAGAGAAGCAAGAGCGCATGAATAAAAGATTGAAAAGAAAGTATGTGCCCTTAAAATCCAATCTATAACCATTCTCATGAGTGCACAGAGGTAATTCTAGTACTGACTAACCCAACACCACAGGGGTTGGCCTGGATGCATCTGATGTGGCTAAATTATACCAAACTGAATGTGTCCCTGGCCATCTGCCCTATTAAGAAGGCTGTGTGCCAGTCATTACTGTGCATTAGAGGGAAAGAACCTGGATAAGAATGTTCTACCCTCAGGAAAAAATGTTTTAAACACTTGGTTTTATATCTGAGCACTTTTTTGGCAAGAGCTGATTTTCACTTTTCTAATCTATAAAATGGGATAATAATTCTTTGGCAAAGGATTTCATAAAATGTAAATATTTCAAAGGGTGAAAGACTATTCCATAGGATGTTTTTTCTTTATGCCTTAATTTCTTTATCTGTAAATTTAAAAAGCTTAACTAGATGAAATCTAAATTTCCTTTAAATCTAAAATCAGAGGAACTTTTTTATAATAAATGGTATATAAAAATTAGCCAAAGTTTAACATTGTTCATTATGCTCTATCTGGAACCTCATGAAACACAACATGCTGCCTTAAAATTCACATTCTCGGCTGGGCGCAGTGGCTCACACGTGTAATCCCAGCACTTTGGGAGGTGGAGGCAGCAGGATTGCTTGAGGCCAGGAGTTCAAGACCAGCCTGGGCAACATAGTGAGACTTCATCTTTACAAAAAAGAAAAAAATTATTTAGGTCCCTGTAGTCCTAGCTACTTGGGAGGCTGAGTCAGGAGGATCACTTGCGTCCAGGAGTTTGAGGCTGCAGTGAGCTATGATGGTGCCACTGTACTCCAGCCTGGACGAAAGAGAGAGACCTTGTCTCAAAAAAACAAAAATCGCATTCTTTTTGCTGGATGTCCAAACGTGGATAACCCCTACTCCTCTACCAAAAAAGAAGTAATGAATGTTTCCTGAAGATGATTTCATGCTCCTTGGCTGAGCATCTCAAAAATCTAGTAGGGATAACCAAGAAAATAACTGGTCAAAGAAGGGAATGTAGGGCTCCTTTCCAACCAAATTCAGAGACAAAACTTTGAAAACAAAAATTGTTACCTATAAAAATACTGTACCTTATTTCCTTTTTTATTTTGCCTTTCATACTTTATATATAAACCTGTCAGAAATACAGGAATGTACTCTGTTGTAAGAAGAAATGCCTTCTCCTATTCACAGGGCAGAAGGCAAATTTTAATCTGTCAAACTGAAAGGTGGCCGGTGTGGAGCCTAAGTGAACAAGGGAGAGACAGTAACAGGAGATGAGGTCAGAGAGAAGGCAGGGCCCAGAAAATGCAAAGTCACATAGACCATGGAAAAATATCTGAATTTTGTTCAAGAAGGGATGGGAGGCCATTGCAGTGCGTAAGCATGGAAACGGCATGATCTGATCTCACATTTAAAAAGATTGCTCTGGTTGTTATGTGGAGACTGACTGTGGTGGTATTGGGGACAGGGATGGGGAGGTAAGAGAGAAGGCAGAAAGACCAGATGAGAGAGCATCAAAGTAGGTCCAAGATGACAGTGGCTTGGACAGGGATGATGCAACAAAGGTCATGAACAGCCATCAGATTCGGGGTATATTTTGAAGATAGGGCTGATAGATCCTGTTGATGGACTGGATATTTGCAGTAAGAAAAAGTATAAGGATCAAATATGACACCTAGGCTTTGGGACTGAGCAACTGGGTGAATAGTGTCAGTTACCAAAATGAAGAACAGTAGGGGTAGAATAGGGCTTAGCTTATAAAATAAAATAAACAGTTGTTTTGGATATGTTAGGTTTATAATGTCAGTTAAAACATTCAATTGGGCCGGGCATGGTGGCTCACGCCTGTAATCCCAGCACTTTGGTAGGCCAAGGTGCAAGGATCACTTGAGGCCAGGTGTTTCAGACCAGTCTGGGCAACATACAGAGACCCCATCTCTACAAAAAAGAAAAAAATTAGCCAGGCGCAGTGGTGAACACCTGTAGTCCCAGCTACTCAGGTGACTGAGGCCATAGGATAGCTTCAGCCCAGGAATTTGAGGTTGTAGTGAGCTATGATGACACCACTGTACTCCAGCCTGGATGACAGAGGGAGATTCTGTCTAAAAAGACAAATACTCACGTGAAGATGTCAAGTAGTCTACTAGATATTTGAGTGTGGAGGGAGAAATGTAAATATGATAAGCATGTATAGGTGGCATTTAAGTTAATTCAGGGGACTAAATGGGATCACTTAGGGAGAAAGCGTAAATGGAGAAAACAAACTTGTCAAGCTCTGAGCTTTGAGGCACTCTAGTGCTTGTAGTGGAGCTGAGGAAGATGTAGCAGAGCTAAGAAAGAAAAGCCAGTTATGTAGGAAGAAAATCAGGAAACGTATGATAGCCTATAGTGAAGTCATTGAAGAGTAAAGGCTTGGTGAACTCGGTCAAGCTACTGAGGTCAAGTTACTCACCATGGGATCCTACGAATACATAAAGGCACCTTGAATTCTTAAAAAGAAGTATATTATGTGAACATAAAGTTTCACTTTAAAAAATAATAGCCCCTCCCCACTTCCATTTTAAGGGAAACATGTGCTCAATAAAGAAAACCTAGAAAAATATGGGAGTGGAAGAAAGGGGGGAAAAAACTACCCTAAGAAATCTCTCATTAACATTTTGAATAATTTTCCTTGAAATCTTGCCTTACTTATAGGGCTTTTGTTTTTTAAATAGTCTAATTATATGGTACACGTCATTTTATACCCTGCTGCTTTCATCTTCTCAAGTTATATGCCACTCTGTAAAACATTTTAATGACAACATAATATTAATAATAGTTACCATTTCCTGATTGCTTATGATGGGCCAGGCACTGTATTAGGGCTGTATAAATGTACTACATTGAATCTTCACAACAGTCCATTAGGCAGTTACCATTACTATATCAAATTTATAGATGAAGAAACAGATTAAGTAACTTGCCCAAGGTAAAATCACGATTTGATTTTCTGTGTTCTTAACCATACACTGCCTAGATAACAGTATTGATTTAATTCCTTATTGTTAGAAATTGGGTTGTCTAACTTTTTAGGATGAATTTAGCTTTAAATTAAAGCTTTGTATGAATTTAGAATTATTTCCTCAGAATAGATTCTTACAGAGTTACCAGATCAGAGAAATATTTTTAAGATCTTTGATACCTAATGTTAAATTTCTTTCCAAAATGTTTTTCCCAATATATTTTACACAAAAAGAATAGTTTGAAAATCTATTTTGATCTAAAACACAAGGCATAGGAAAAGACCAGAGAAGGGAAAAACAAGGACTGTGAAGACACAGTCAGTGGCCACCAGGGGGCAACCGTATCACAGCATTGTTGAAACAAATTTCATTAGCGACAGTGGAAAAACTGGTTTTACGTAAAGCTTGCAGTTTTAAATCAAGTATTTGCACCCCTTCATGTTGGATTCCATTTTTATTATATTTCCAAACAGAGAAACCATTTATTTCTCTTGCTACTAGCTACTTTAAGAAATCATAACCATGGAAAAATATTTATTTTGCCTTAAATTATCTTGAGCAAGGACAGGTCAGCATTTATTTGACAGTAAAGAGAGCTGCCTCACTGCTGTAAGAAAAATTAAAAGTGAGAACCAGCAGTGTAGACTGCTTTCTGCCACTGTAAAAGATCTAGGGCGCAATTTAAATTGACTCAGTACGATGAAGCATTCCTGTTGTTAGCCAGTATTGAAAATCATCTTTCTTTTGTATGTTTTTCCATTCATTTCTTCAGCAAACATTTAGTGAGTATTTATTATGTGCTAAGCTACATGCTAGAGATGGTATATGCAGCGGTGAACAAACTGATATTATTCCTCGCAGAACTTAACAATGTAGTGAATAAGCCATATGTGACTCACAACCACAAACAAATATATAATTACAAATTGTGATAAGTGCTATGAAAAAAATTCAAGTCTATGTGAGAGCATGTAATAGAATTGTCATTTAGTCTAGAGTCTCAGGAAATGCTTTCTAATGAAGTGACCTTTAACTGAAAAACCTAAAGAAGAATACGATTTAATAAGGCAAAGGGGTTAAGAATGGGGGTGGAGGTGGATTAGAAAGACCATTCTATGCAGAGGAAAGATCATGTATGAGAACCCTGGGACAAAGGAACATAGCTTGTTTTAGAAATAAAAGCCAGTGTGACTGGATCACAGATATAAAGGGAAAAAAACTGCGTAAGATAAAATTGGCAAGTAGGCAGAGACCAGATCACATAAAAGTAAAAAATACACATTTTCTTCTAAATCAATTTGTTTCTCTATAGAGTAGAGGATTAGGATAAAGAACAGTTTTTCAATAGAGATTTTTCCAGAGTACTTTCAATTTTAAATGTTCTGCTACCCTGTCCTCATAAAAACACTTGTACTTGTCAGGCTAAGTGTGTCCTGATTTTTTGGTCAGGGAAAAAAAGGTTTCCAAGGAAGTATCCCTACTCCTTATATTTAGGAATACTGAAGACTAGAAGTTAATTGACTTTAGTGTTTTTTGTTTTTTTTTTTTTTTGAGACAGTCTCACTCTGTTGGCCGGGCTAGAGTGCCGTGGGATCAGCCGAGCTCATACCAACCTCAAACTCCTGGGCTCAGGCGATCCTCCTGCCTCAGCCTCCCGAGTAGCTGGGACTACAGGCATGCGTCACCATGCCCGGATAATTTTTTCTGTATATTTTTAGTTGTCCAGCTAATTTCTTTCTGTTTTAGTAGAGACGGGGGTCTCGCTCTTGCTCAGGCTGCTCTCGAACTCCTGACCTCCTGACCTTGAGCGATCCGCCCACCTTGGCCTCCCAGAGTGCTAGGATTACAGGCATGAGCCACCGCAATTGACTTTAGTTTTTAATAGTTTGCCTAAACATGGTTTTCTTTGGTTTTATATTGCTTGGGGTTTGCTGGGCTTTCTTTATCTGTGGGGTGATGTCTTCTGCCAATTTAGAAAATTCTTGGCCATTATCTCTTCAGATATTGCTCTGATCCAACATCTCTTTCCTCTCTTTTTGGGTCTTGAATTACAATTACTTGTTTTTTCTTTTTTAAAGAGACAGAGTCTCACTCTGTTGCCCAAGCCGGGGTGCAGTAATGGGATCATAGCTCACTGTAACCTCAAATTTCTACGTTCAAGCAATACGCCCACCTCAACCTTCCAAGTAGCTGGGACTATAGGCACATGCTACCATGGCCAGCTACTGTTTTTCATTTTTCTAGAGATGGAGTCTTGCTTTGTTGCCCAGACTGGTCTTGAACATCTGGCCTCAAGCAATCCTCCTGCCCCAGCCTTCCAAAGTGCTTGGGTTACAGGCGTGAGCCACTGCTCCTGGCTGAATTATATTTATGTTAGATCTTCTGACTGTGTCCCAAATGTCTTTCCTGCTTTGTTCTTTCCATTGCATTTTCTCCAAATGCTTCAGTTTGGATATTTTTAACTGTGCTATATTTGAGTCTACTAACTTTTTCTCCACTATGTACAGTCTGCTGTTATATCCATGCAATGAGTTATTAATTCACATCTTGTATTTTTCAGTTCTAGATTGTTCATTTCATTTTTTTTTTTAGATTCCATCTCTCTATTGAAATTTTGCCTCTTTTCACCTATTTTGCCTGACTTTCCCTCTATTTTTTAAAATATTAATTTTAGTTATTTTAAAGTCTTTGTATGCTAACTCTAACATCTGGATCATCTGTGGGTCTGTTTCCATTGTTCATTTTTTCTCTTCATTATTGGTCACACTTTCCTGTCTCTGCATTTTTTAGTATTTTTTACTGTATGCCAGACATGGTATATGAAAGTAGTAGAGAGGACCTTCCCCTTTCCTCTGTTAGGTAGATACAACGAGAAGATCGATTCAATCTAATCAGAAATTAAGGTGGGTTGAGGATGGACTGCAATTTTAATATGAGTAAATTCATGTCTGGTTCATCACTATTTCTTGGTCATGGCGCTCTAAGGCTTTTGAGAGCTTAGGAAACCTGTGTCTCCCCAGCCCTAAAAGATTACAAGAGATTCAGTATTGCCCTTTGGTGGTTTGAGCCTAGGTCCACTTCACACACCTTTGGAGTCTCGTGATACAGATGGTTGTATGTTGTAGCAGGCCCTCTCTAAAGAAATTTTGTCTCCTCAGCACAAGACTGAAAGAGATTTCTTTCCTTCTTTCTGCCCTAGCCTTCCATCTTCTGCATAGTCAGCTAATGTCCTGTGGGAAAACCAGCTTTGTGCTCAGGGCTCCTCTAGTTTCTAACCATCATGCAAGTCTCAAATGACTGCCAAAACCTCTTCTTGTATCTCTTTCCTCATGAAGAATTCCTTTGCCTGGGCCAAGTCTGCTCCCTAGCCTATGCCCAGAATCACCAAATGGCCCCTGGAAAGAAAATGGCTGGTGATTATCAGCTTAACTAGGAAGAGTTCTACCCTTTCTGGCATGTTACTCCATATAGTTCTCCTTGCTTCCATAGCTCTCCAACCAATATGATTTTTGAAATTTATATACCTTTTTCTTCCCTCTTTCTCTTTTTTTTCCCCCAGAGATAGGGTCTCAAACTTTTCACCCAGGCTGCACTGACCTGATCATAGCTCACTATACCGTTGAACTCCTAAACTCAAGTGATCCTTCCACCTCAACCTCCCAAATAGCTAGGAGGCACGACCACCATGCCCAGCTAATTGGTTTTTTTTTTTTTTTATTTTGGTAGATACAGGATCTTGCTATGTTTCCCAAGCATTTATATTTTTTCAAGTTGTTGTAGCAAGAGTTTCGTTTGCTGTGATCTATTACATCCTACTTAGCAGAGAAAGCCCTTATAAACTATTTGGGAAAAATCAACTTATCACTGGAAGATTTCAAAATGAAAAGAATAGTGGAATAATTACATAACAAAGTTAAGGAAAGTATGTACCTGTGAGGGCATCGCAACTGGTGGACCGATTATTGCACTGGCAGGGAAAGCAGCCATTCTTGCTAAAGCCAAAATATCCATCTTGACATTGGTCACATGAAGAGCCAATGACACCCACTTTGCACTGGCATTTTCCAGAACTGCAAATAAAAGTAAAGACAATGAACAAAATTAAATTAGTTTAACAGTTTTATTGCCTAACATCCTTGAAGGGAAAGAAAGCCAGGCTCATGTAAATAGTAAATACTTAACCATATCTCAAAGCCTTGTATCCTAAGAAATCACCTGTCAATCTCTGTGTTCCTGTTTAAAGCTGTCTATTGTATTCTGTTACATAATTTCTTGGCTAACAAATAATTTCACAAAAAATGTAAAATAGTGGCATCTGAAAGCAGGACTAATAATAATGATGATAATAATAAAAAAACAATGAGCCACCATTTATTGAGGGCCTGTGCCAATAAATATATATTCTCTCT
This sequence comes from Lepilemur ruficaudatus, assembly GCA_963574885.1. NCBI lineage: Eukaryota > Metazoa > Chordata > Mammalia > Primates > Lepilemuridae > Lepilemur > Lepilemur ruficaudatus. Next base: position 12,665 of record CAUYRT010031594.1, read on the forward strand.
AATGCTCAAGGTATTTCCACTAGGTGGAGGTCATAATCCTCATTTTACTATTGAGAGAATTCAGAGGTTAAAGTTATTGTCCACAGATAGTAAGTAAGGTTTATTTATACAAAGCCAGATTTTTCCCTCTATACCATGCTATCTACCCCTAAGTTTAACTCTAAATTTGTATAACTTGATATCCGCTTGGGTATCAAGCTTCATTTTGTAGATCCCAAGCATCACAACTGACCATCTACATAAGTTCTAACTCCAGTGACGCTGTTTCTGCCTTGTCCAGAGTAAATCTTAGTCTTTTTTCTTACCACCAGTAAATTTCAGGTGCTTTCAGTAAATTTCTTCCTTAACAAAAGCTGAGAAGTCTTACTGCTTGAAGAATATGCAGTCTAACAAAGTCCAAGGCTCTCAGAGATACAAGTCCAAATATTTTGATATTTAGTTAAAGCTTAATTAAAATTTGTACTGATCATAGTATAGAAGATGAGCACTGTTTTTTAATAAAGCAACAGAAATTTACATTACCAAGCATGTTTCTTAAGTAACTTTGCAATAAAGAAAAGAAAAAAAACTCCACTCACATACATATATACAGCCTTACACAAGAATACCACAAGGCACTTAAAGATCTAGCAAAGACCCAAAACAACAAATGCTGGCGAGGATGTGGAGAGATAGGGACTCTCTTACACTGTTGGAGGGACTGCAAATTGGTGCAACCTTTGTGGAAAAGAATTTGGAGATTCCTCAAAGAGCTAAAAATAGAATTACCATTCGATCCAGCAATAGCATTATTAGGCATCTATCCAAAAGAGCATAAGACATTCTTTTATAAAGACATCTGTACCCGAATGTTTATGGCAGCACAATTCACTATTGCTAGGCCGTGGAAACAACCCAAGTGCCCGTCAATTCATGAGTGGATTCTTAAAATTTGGTATATGTTCACAATGGAACATTACTCAATTTTAAGAAACGACAGTGA
>CAUYRT010031596.1:0-33007 GCA_963574885.1 Lepilemur ruficaudatus
CAAAATGGATCCTAGACTTAAATATAAAATGGAAAACTATAAAACTTCAAGGAGAAAACATAGGAGAAAGACCTATATGACCATGTGTTTGGTGATACCATATTAAAAATACAATACATGAAAAAAAATTGGTAAGTTGGACTTTATGAAAATTAAAAACTTAATTTCTCTGAAAGATACTGTTGAGAGAATGAAAAGACAAGCCGTTGAGCACTTTTTTATATGTTTGCTGGCCATTAGTCTGTCTTCTTTTGAAAAGTTTCTGTTTATGTCCTTTGCCCATTTATTGACAGTATTCTTTGATTTTTTTCTTGTTGGTTTTCTTAAGTTCTGTATAGATTCTTTTATCAGCCTTTTATCAGATGTGTAGAAAGCAAATATTTTCTCCTATTCTATAGATTGTCTATCCCTGTGGAATGTAATTTGGAGATACCTCAGAGAGCTAAAAATGGAAATACTATTTGATCCAGCAATCCCACTACTAGGCATCTATCCAAAGGAAAATAAAGACATCTGCATTCAAATGTTTATAGCAGCACAATTCATAATTGCAAAGATGTGGAAACAACCCAAGTGCCCATCCATACATGAGTGGATTAATAAAATGTGTATACCATGGAATATGTATACTATGTATACCATGTAATATATGTATGCCATGGAATACTATTCAACTACAAAAAACAATGGTGAACTAGCACTTCTTATGCTGGATAGAGACTGAGCCCATCCTTCTAAGTGAGGTATCACAAGGATGGGAAAACATGCACCACATGTACTCGCCATCAAATTGGTACTAACTGATCAACACTAAGGGCTTCACATGGTAATATACTCATTGGATGTTGGTCATGTGGGGGTTGGGAGGTTGGGGTGGGTAACCCCACAGCTAATGGAAACGGAGCACACTGTATGAGGGAAGAGCACGCTTGTAGCCCTGGCTTGGGTGAGGCAAATGCATTACAGGTAACAAAAATGTTTGTACCCCCATAATATCCTGAATTAAAAAAAAATAAAGATGATAACCTGTAAAAAAAAAAAAAGACAAGCTGTAAGCTAGGAAAACATATTTTCAAAATGCATATCTGGTAAATGACTTCTATCCCAAATATACAAAAATCTCTTAAAATTCAACGTGAGAAAACAAACAACCCAATTAAAAAATAATGGAGCCTGTAATACTGAAAACAAAAGAAATTATATAAGCACTGTTCTTTAGTTGATAAAGTTGTTTCCCATAAGGGTATTGGGTAACACATCTAGTACTGTTATACATGTATAATTTTAATAGAATTGGAGAATTAAGTAAATGGATGGAAAACAGTGGGAGCTAGATTTCTTTCTGTTGCAATGGGAATTTACAGATAAGGAAAGAGGCTAGAATGATCTATGTGGCAATGGATTAGAGTTCAATATATTGGCATGAACTCATTTTTCATTTAATGTAGATATGGACAATTGCATATAGAAATATTTATAGGTGTGTATATATACATGGGACAGTATATACAAATATATTTCTTTATTTCATCAGCTAAAGGGGCCTAGAAACAATGTTGTCTTAGTGGCAACCAGCACATCAGTGCCCAGATTTTGATTTTTGTCACCACTCTCCAGTAATATAGACAGGATTCTTTGGAGAAATTGCTGATTCTAGGACTGAGGCTGGAAATATATAAGATGAACCTGGAACAGCTTGTAATATCAGAAAGTAAGGACATCCTATAGAAAGTGAAGTAAAACAAACCAAACACAATGATGGGGCTATATCAGAAGCACATAGGAGGCAACTAAAAGTTCTTCTAATGGCCAAAACTGAAAAAATTTAGGCAACACAAAAAGCAGTATTGGATTATAACCCCACATAGTAAATAAATATCCAAGCTTCCATACTGGTATGAAGAAATAACTGAATAAATACATTAATGGAGGAATATATAAATCTGTGCACAGTAATTCTGTATAATTTATGTAGATATTCTGTCCACAAGGATATAGAACATAACTCCATACTCCTTAAGTGTGATCTGCTTGTAGGGACCTTCTTCTAAAGAGTACAGTCTGGAAAAGGGGAAAAAGAGTAACTTCACAATGGAGAAGGCTGATGGACACTCAAATGTGGGAATACAGTCAACATCAACAGTGATAAGTCATATTGATAGTGATTACTCCTGTTATGTTGTGGTAAAAATGGCAATTTACCTCTGTGATCTTCCTCCTCCAATTGTGTACCCTCAGTGTCATTATGGAAAGGACATCAAACAAATTCCAGTTGAGGGACATCTTACAAATATTTGAGCAATGCTGATCAAAACTATCAAGATCAGGGGAACAAGGAAAGTACGAGAAATTTTCACAGACAAGAGCAGCCTCAAGAGTAATGATTCCCAAATGTAGTGTGGTATCTCAAACAGGATCCCAGAATAGAAAAAGGACATCAGGTAAAAGATGAGGAAATCTGAATAAAGTGTGGATGATAGTTAATAATATACATTATTCGTTCATTAAATGAAATAAATATACTAATGTAAGGTGATAAGAAAAGGGGGATCAGGGTCTATGGGAACTATGTAGTATGCAATTTTTTTTCAAAAAGAAGAGTGTTCTAAAAAGGTAAAATGATAAAAAATAATAATTTTGTATTTTAATTTTAAAATTATATCAGTTGATGGATAATGGAATTTATATTTACTAATTTACATTGAAATGTCAACAGCAATATTGCACATAGAAGTGCATCATACTTATTGGAAATAATATGTGTCACGCATAGACTATGAATGGAGTTGTGGAGGAAGGAGTGGTGTGGGCAGAACTGAAGAAGTGTAATGACTTGACCCATGTGAATTAACTCTGAGATCCCTTGTGTACTGGTTCACTGTGTGGTCTTCAGGCAAATGCATAAAATCTCTGTTCCCTGATGCCCATTGTTCAGAGTCCTCTTCCCACTCATCCCATTCTAGCCCACAAGGACTCTATCTGAGGCAGGTAAGTGACTATTTTATTGCTGAGGAATGAAGTGTCAGGAGGAAGACTAGGAGTTATGTGATTGTGGGTCTTAAGGTAGATGATTGAGAATATTAAATTTTGGAGTTTAGTGGATAAAATGGGAGGGACTGCAGCAGTGGTGTACTGGAGCCAGCTCCTGTCACTTTGTGAGTCAATTGTGTACATTTCCTCTAACTCCATGTACAGGATGTCATGTTGGTAGCTGCAAAGTGGAGGCAACACACCTAAGAAATTGCCAGACACTATAAACAGTCTCTCTTGCTTATCTTTTCTTTTCTTTTCTTTCTCTTTTCTTTCCTTTCCTCCTTTCTTTTCTTTTTTCCCTCCCTCCCTTCCTCCCTCCCCTTCCTCCCTCCCCTCCCTCCCTTCCTTCCTTCCTTCCTTCCTTCCTTCCTTCCTTCCTTCCTTCCTTCCTTCCTTCCTTCCTTCCTTCCTTCCTTCCTTCCTTCTTTCTTTTCTTTCATATGCTGTTTTACCAGCACACCACTGAACCACAGTTGCAAATAAGGACTGTCTCAGTAGAATGGTAACTTTCACTGGGGATGAGAGAGTGGGGAGGCTCTGGGCATGAGGACCCTTTTAAGCTTTCTGTGTAACAAGGAACACTGAGCCCTCCAGAGAAGGGTCTACACCGGCAGCAGATACTGACTACCGTATACATTTGAAGTATTTAAAGGGGCTCGTTCATGCCTTCTATCATGATCCTTTATACCTCCCATACTATAGTAGCCATTATTGTGGAATTACATTGTGCTTCAGCGTGCTGGATTGTGGGAATGCACGAACAAAAGAAAGACCATTTTCAGACTTCAGAAATAACATGATGAATTGGGGAACATGGACTGGTATTCAGATATGCTCGTATCTACAAGTTAGACGCTCAGATGTTAGACTCTTTGTGAAGGCAGAGGGAAAGGAGTGACCTGTGGGATGGGTCAGTCAGGCACTTTCCTGACATCCTGGCCAACTGTGACGGTGCCCTGATTTGGAGCAGTTAGCTCAGCAGCGCAAATTAGGGGCACAGAGGAGACTTCTTCAAGGGGCTGAAGGTGCCTGGATCAAGGCTGCAGAAACCTTCCAAGGCATTTGAGAACATGATTAAAGTGACCTTGAGTTACAGAAGCAGTCTCTCTAGTTCATTTAACTTCACCCAGAGAATAGCCCCCAATAGGCAAGCTCCTTGGTTTGTATTCTTCTTGTATCCAAAGAAAAACTGTGTTTGCTACTCCCAAAATATCCCATGCCCATCAACATCTATGAGCTGGTCATCTTCAGCTTCTCTTTTAAGTTACTTAGGTCTTATGTACTTTATCTTGATCTCCTTTTCCTGTGTTTTCTTTGTCAACAAAGTGGTGCACATACTTGCCTATTAGCCCACTATGGAATTTTTGTATCCATTCTGATTTCTTCTATCTCCTCCAGGAGGGTGGCTTTACTCAGGGGATTATATATCCTCATAGTGGTTATATGGCCACAGACTGACCTGGTGGTAATTGTCCATTGTGGACACATCCTCAGAAGCCTCTCCTGGGCTCTATTCAGGTGATTCTATTTTCAGTACTGTTTCAGCCATTTCTTAGGGGTAAATTGGCATTGAAAATGGGAGTGAATTTTCCTACTCTGGAAATTAATTTAAAGGTAAGGAGACTAAAACCTGGAGGGCAAGGGAACAAATGATTATCTGCACTTACTATGTGCTAGGCACTGGGCCAGGCATTGAATAAATGCAAATGTGCAGACAATTAGTTTGAGTTTCTTCATTTCTTTGACCTCTGAACTTCTCACTATCTATGTCCTACACCAAGCTCACATACTACAAATAGATACCAAGTTAAACAACCAGCTGGAGGCAGTGTGGAAAGGTTAGGATCTAGAGATTGGCCTTGAGAGTGAAAAATTACTCCTTTTAGGAATAATGGTTCTTGCCTCTTCAGGGTAACAATGAGATCTGTGTCTACTAAATCCACTGCATTTCTTCTAGAATCTGAAGCAGTTTAACTTTTTATTTTTTCTCTTCTCTACCACTTCATACAGCTTGGGCTCATTTCTGGTAACCACCATTCTGCTCCCCACTTCTTTTTTTTAACTTGTTTTGAAAGCACAAATTTGTTCCAACACAACGGATATACTGGGGAACATTCTGAGCATAATTTAATTTTTGCATTTGATTATGTGTCATTTAATCCACAAGAAGCACTAGCTGAATGCCAAAAACTGCCCTCAGCGGAACCAGTCAGGGAGGAGTACAGAAAGTGCATACAAGCACACATTCAAATAACTATCAGCTTCCTCAGTGCATGGTGTTATATGCCACACCAATCCATCCACCTTTGTCAGATTTCAGATTATCCTTTCACTACTCTGCAAGCTGCAGCTTTTCCAACACCACTCCACAAGTAAACTTCAGGTTTTCTTTAAGGTAAACTGCCATATTTATTGTGGTAGTTATATACTTTTAAGCATTTAATACAGGGAATTGTACTGTAAATGTTTTGCAGTTTTCCCCCAATAAAATTTTCGGAAGAAAAAAAAAAAACTTAGTGGCGCAAGAGATATGAACCTATGAAGATGGTAGTATAATTTTCCCCATATTAAGTACTTAAAAGTATATAACTGCTCCCCCCTTCTATGTGTTTGACTTTTTAAAATTCCATACATAAGTGAGATCATGCAGTTTTTGTTTTTCTTTGCTTACGTTATTCAGATACGCACTCATTCTTAAGTTCATTACAAATATGAACAGTGAGAATTACTCCTTCTGTTGTGTTTCCAGATTAAAATATTCTTGTATCACTAATGCGTTAGTGTCATGATTTTATACGTGTTAGTTATATAAATGTCTATCTTATTTAGAAGATTAAGATCTCATTCAGAAAATAAATCATATTTTCTTCATCTTTATATATCATAGTTCTTAGGACTCTTAGAATGGAATAGAATCACGTAGGTGCAAAAATCCCCTGATAACATGAAAGAAAATCTTTGAGTGTAACCTGAATTTTCTTCTCTGTGGTTAGGAAGTGAAGTTCCAGGTATGACTACGTTAAACCACACCAGTGTTAGCCACACAGTCTTCCGTTTGCTGGGCATCCCTGGCCTAGAGGACCAGCACATGTGGATTTCCATCCCCTTCTTCATTTCCTATGTCACTGCCCTGCTTGGGAACGGCCTACTCATCTTCATTATCCTCACAAAGCGCAGCCTGCACGAGCCCATGTACCTCTTCCTCTGCATGCTGGCGGGAGCAGACATTGTCCTCTCCACGTGTGCTGTGCCACAGGCCTTGGCCATCTTCTGGTTCCGTGCTGGGGAGATCTCCCTGGATCGCTGCATCACTCAGCTCTTCTTCATCCACTCCACCTTCATCTCTGAGTCAGGGATCTTGGTGATGGCGTTTGACCGATACATCGCCATATGCTGCCCGCTGAGGTACACCACTATTCTTACAAATGCTCTGACTGGGAAAATTGGTGTAACCATCTTTCTCAGAAGTTATGGTACAATTTTTCCCCTAATATTTTTGCTGAAAAGACTAACATTCTGCAAAGGCAATGTTCTCCAGAACACAGATTGTAAGCACATTGTCTTGGCCAAAATTTCCTGTGATGACATCAGTGTAAATATCTGGTATGGTTTTTTTGTCCTAATGTCAACAGTGGTCTTAGATATTGTTCTGATTTTTATTTCTTATGTGCTGATTCTCCGTGCTGTCTTCCGAATCCCTTCCCAAGATGCTCGCCACAAAGCTCTCAACACATGTGGTTCCCATGTCTGTGTCATCCTCCTCTTTTACGGGCCTGGGATCTTTACCACCCTTGCTCAGCGATTTGGACACCACATCTCACCCCATATCCATGTCCTGCTGGCCAATGTCTGCATTCTGGCTCCCCCTATGCTGAATCCCATCATTTATGGGGTGAAGACCAAACAGATCCGGGAGCAAGTGGTTCATGTGTTGTTCACAAAGCAGAAGTAATTTTGATGTTGGAAGCTGACATTCTTTTTCCTTAGCAATTTTCTTCATGTATGAGGAGAACTTTAGCATCATTCTATGGCAGCAGGTGAGGTATTAGTTAAATGACTCCAGGTGTCGATATTCCTAGAGCAATTGCTTCAACGAGATTTGGTACGTATTTCTTCTAAAGCTTCTAATCTGTTATTGACAATTAGTGTCTTTGGGGGCTTAATTCACTTTCACACCCACATAATTGAGAAGTAGATACAATCACCTCTCTAAGTCTTTCTTACTTGTATAAACGAGGAGAATTGGGTGTGATAAATCTATGTCAGTGGCCTTTCCTGACAATTGCTGAAACAGTGACCCTTGAATTCACATTCAACTTTTGTGGTTTTTTTTATGCTTGGATAGCTTTAGTCTCAACAAGCTTATAGCTTAGAACTTTCTCTTGTATGTCCTCTGTATCTTCACATTTCTGTTTTTTTTTCTTTTTCTTTCTTTCTTTCTTTTTTTTTTTTTAGAGACAGGGTATTGCTGTGTTATCCAGGTTGGAATGCAGTGGCATGATCCCTGTAACCTCAAATTCCTGGGCTCAGGTGATGCTCCTGCCTCAGTCTCCTGAATAGCTAGGACTATAGATGTGTGTCACCATGCCTGGCTAATTTTTTAATTTTTATTTTTGCAGAGATTGGGTTTTGCTATTATTAGGTCTGGAGCCAAGAGAGAGACACAGGAAGCTTCATGTGTAGCAAAATGCTGTTTATTTTGAGAGATGGGTAGAGACAAAAAAACATCCACACCGAGTGAGGGGAAAGCCTTGGGTTTTATAGAGGGTTTCTCCGGGGGCAGTGAGTACCACCTGCAGAGATAGGGGAGGGGGCAGCTTCGATCCTTATGGGGGGGATAGGAATGCCGGTGTCACTGCAGCTCTCTGTAATTGAAATTAGATTTATAACCTTGGACTGTCCAGACTCCTGTGGCTTTTGTTTCACAGGCTTTATGATACTTTTTGAGTTCTCACCCAGAACAAACCTCACAGCTATCCAGCCTCACGTGATCTTCCCCTCTCAGCCTCCCAAAGTGCTAGGATTACAGGTGTGAGCCACCATGCGTGGCCAAATTTTTGCCCTTTATGGTTCATTCCCATTGTTATTTCCCCAGTGTAAAAGCAGAACAGTATAAAACAAAAATTTAATAATGACCCTTGAATTCACATTCACCTTCAGCTACTACTTCATTTCCCTTCACCTTAGAGGAAAGCACCTGGAATGGTCTGTCCTCTTGCAGGCTTGAATCTCGGCCCTCACTTTTCTCTTGGCCTTGCTCCACTTTCACTTTCACCTCCGCCATGTCATTGAGACGTCCCTTGACAGGGTCATAATGATCCTTTTTCTTTTGAGATTACTTGTGTTTATTCCAGCTTGCATATGAAATATAGAAGCTGAGAAGAAAGCTCTCTTTCTTTTTGAGGTACATAAGCTCTGTGAGCTTTCTTGAGGTACATAAACAAGGTCAGGTTGGGTTGACTATTTAAATGGAATTTTCTGAAGTGTCTTTCTTGTCATTTTTTTGGAAAAAATTATTTATTTAAATTGAGTAATGATCTTCGCATTGCTAAATTAGTAGTCAAAATTTATCCTCCCCTTATTCAATAAAATAGCAGCATTTTAATATTTCTCCCTTAATAATATTTTCTTGCTCCATTCTCCCTGTGTTCTTATGACCTTTCCTGATGTCTGCTTAGTCTCCTTTGATGTGTTTTCCTCATCTCTTTTCTTAACTTGAATTTCTGGTGCTCAGTCCTTGAACCCCTACTGTTCTCTATCTGCATTTGGTCTCTAATCTCAGCATATGGGTGTAGATGCATCAATATGCTGAGTCCTTTATATGTCCAGTCTCTAGTTTGTCCTGCAGAGAACCTGTATGTCTGATAGGCATCTCAAACGTAATGTGTCTGAAACAAAACTTTTTTCTTACCAGCAAATATGGCAGCCTTCCTCTTATCCTTTAAAGAAAATTCTATTCTTTAAATTCTTCAGGCCCATCCTCAGTTCTTGCCTCTCTCATACACGATGTCACTCAATATCTTCTTACTGGGCTCCCCCTATGCCTTTACACTTTTCACATACAATGCCATACTTTTATTCTGTTATTTTATTTTATTTTAATAGCTGTATTGAGATATACTTCACAGACCCTAAAATTCACACTTTTAAAGTGTACAATTCAGTGTTTTTTAGTATATAACAACATTTTGCAAACATCACTACTATCTAATTCCAGGTCAAAATCAGCTTCTTCACTCCCTCTCATCATCCTATTATTTTAGGGTGATAAAATAGAAATCAAACTAGAAACAGAAGCTTCTCAATGTTCTGGTCATTGAGCCCCAGTGGCACTCTAGAGCCATGGCCAGATAGTCCTTCCAGGGATTTAAAGTCCCCAATTAATTTTGCTTGTGGCTTCATATTCTTAATGTTGCTTCCTTTCTCATTCTGCTTTATCTTTGCGTCTTGGTTATTCCTCAAACATACTAGTCATTCTCCTTCTCAGGATCTTTGACCATGCTGTTTCCTGTACTTAGTTCCTTCCTTGTCAAGACAGTTGCATGACAAGGTCTCTTGCCTCTTTAAGATTCTTGCTCAATTAAAATATTCTCAAGAATACTGTCTCTAATCATCTGTACTATGGATATACACATAGTATATATACACATATATTTACATATATATGGAGGGAAAGAGGGAGACACACACACACAGAAGGAGACAGATTTATTTTAAGGAACTTGGTTCACGTGATTGAGTAGATTGGAAACTGGCAGGCGGGAAACTCAGTTCAGTCTTGAGACTGAAGGCTGGAAATTCAAGAAAAATCGCTATGGTGCAGTCTTGAGACAGAATTCCTTACTCTTTGGGGACTTCAGTCTTTGCACTTAAGGCCCTCAACTGATTGGATAATGCTCACCCACACTATGGAGGGTTATCTGTTTTCCTTAAAGTCTACTGATTTAAATATTAATCATATCTAAAAATACCTTCACACCAACTTCTAAATTGGTGTTTGACCAAAAAACTGGGCACCATAGTCTAGCCAAGTTGAAACATAAAATTAACTAACCGTCACACCATCCTATTTAAGATTGCAATCCCTGTGACATCTTACCACCGGCATTCTAATCCCTTTTCATACATTATTTTTCTGTACAACATATAACAATGCTACTGCTGCTGCTGCTGCTGCTGCTACTGTTGGTAATAGGAAACCATTATATCGAGTTGACTATATGTCAGCTTTCCTTATGTATTTTCTTTATTTCTCTATTCCTTCAAGTTTGATGAAGGAAAGCACTTTTGGGTGATATGTGCACTGCTTTATCTACAGCAGCTGTAATAGTTCCTGCCACATTTTATGACCTCATTAAATATTTGTGGAATAAATGAATAAATGAGAGGATAAATGAATGATTCATAGGATAATAGTTGCTGGTAGAAACTCTTAAGAAACTGTGTACCCTCATGCCTACTGATTTCTATGTGGTCAAATTACTAGTCTTTTTCTTTGATTAGTCCCCCTTTGATTTTCACATCAGTTTTTCTCACTTAAGATAAGCCCATTACTTACTGTTCCTTACTATTCCATCCATTTGGAAGTTAAAATTCTATTTCTAATTTTTCAACAATATCTGTTTTTTTAAAAAACAACTTTATTGAAGTATAATTTATGTATCATGCAATTAATCCATTTTAAGTGTACAATTAAATGATTATTAGTAAATTTACCAAGTTGTACAGCTATTCACACCAATCAGTTTTAGAACATTTCCTTCCCCCTATTGAGACCCCTAATTCCCATCCCCAACTACAGGGACCCACTAATCTGCTCCCTGTTGCTATAGATTTGCTTTTTCTAGGCATTTCATATGAGTGGAATTATATAATATGGGAATTTTGTCTCTAATTTCTTTACTCAACATGTTTTTTTTTTTAGTCACATTTTGTAACTTGCCTCTCCCTAGCATGGGTTAGTGGTATGCCCCTCCCCTCCACAATGCTCACTGCATCCCTCAGATGTGGGTCTATCCCCCCAACCCCCGAATCCCTGGTGAACACCACCACCATTTGAGCACCGTAGTGTTAATCAGTCAGTACCAATTTGATGGCGAGTACATGTGGAGCCCATTCTTCTGATCTTGTGTCACCTCACTTCGAATAATGGGCTCAAGCTCAATCCAGGATAATATAAGCAGTGCTAGCTCACTGTCGTTTCTTATAATTGAGTAATATTCCATTGTATACATATACCAAATTTTACCAAATAATACCAAATACCAAATACAAAAAATACCAAAATACCACTCATGAATTGACGGGCGTTATCTGCTGTATACAGGAAACACATCTAACCCACAAAGATGCCTTCCGGCTGAAGGTCAAGGGATGGAAAACTATCATCCACGCAAACAGAAGTCAAAAGAAAGCAGGAGTAGCTATACTATTTGCAGATAACATAAACTTTAAAATAACAAAAGTAAAAAAGGATAAAGAAGGTCACTTTATAATGGTGAAAAGGAAGATCCAACAAGAAGACTTAACTATTCTTAATATTTATGCACCCAACGCAGGAGCACCTAATTACATAAAGCAAACCTTGTTTGCCCTTAATAGCATGTTAAGCAATACTGCCATAGTAGCAGGGGACTTCAACAATATCTGTTTGTTTAAAAAATACAACAAAGAAGGTTGTAACTCCAAGTAACCACACCTATGAAACAGTCATTAATACTTAGAAAATATTTTGTTATTTAAGCACATTTCCCAGATTAATATATTATATAATGATTTTGATGTCTTACATTTTTATATAGTGTTACATAACAAGATTTTTTTTTGGTATCCAAAATAATTCACATATATACATTAAGTTTCATTTGATATTACATGATATATTTTCAGGTAAACAATGTATTCCAAAATATAAATGTCTGATATTTTAGCCCAGCAGTAGATTCTTCTTGAATAATTTTCAAATAGTTGCCAGTATCAACTGAGTTGTTATAAATACCCAAGTTGTTATAATTATCCATAACATAACATAAATATAAAACGTAGAAGTTTTATAACATAAAACTTTTCTTTGTGTTCAGTTACTTTTTTCATATATGACAGATTTTGAAATGTTAATTTATATTTGACTTGTCTCTGGTGAGGTTGAATGTGTGCAAAGTGATAAGAAAATACATGTTATCAATATTGGTATCATTTATGTTTTTAAGTATACTGAAAAAATCAAATAAAAATTTGTTAAATTAGAATGACAGTGTGAATTAAATTAAAATTTAAATCATAAATCTTTAGCAAAAATCTGTAAATTTTACTTCAGCAAAAATGATTTTTAGCTGGAATTGCATGATCAGAGTGTCCATGGCAATGCTTAGCTATCAAAAATAATTCAATAAGAGTAGGATCCTGAGTGAGGTGGTTGATAGGAGATAAATGACTCAGTCCTAGCCCAATCAGTTTAAGACCCCTAGGAATGATCTATAGCCCAAAAAATTCAGGTTTTCTTTTACTTAGTGTAATGAAGGAAACTGCACACTAGAGGAACAGTGGGATGTCTTACCAAATAGATGAAAGAGAGTTGTTATAGGACTTAGGGGTCTGGTTGGTTTTAGGAAAAATGTAAATAAACATGTTTTTGGACAGGCTCAGAGCAAATCAGAGGTATGTGTAAAAGGGTCAACATCAGGTCTTGAATCTTGTTCTAGAACCCAACTGCCTGAGCTGAGAACAAATGGCTGAGTTTCCGCAGTTGGCCTTTGATGAAACTCCCTTATGAATTTTGGTTTGAAAAATCGTTAATTGCCTACTCAGGTGTATGTAATTAAGTATGGGTTTTTAGAGAAGTTCTCACTGACAAAAGGGCATTTGGGTTGAGTCTTCTGTTAAATAGTAAGTCATAGAAATTTGGGCAGAGAGCATTTTGGGGCCAGGAGTATAATCTTTTTTTTTTCTTTTTTTATTGTTCACCAATTTTATTTTATTTATTAATTTTTTTATTTCACAATATTATGGGGGTACATATGTTTCATTTACATGAATTACTTTTGCACTGTTTGAGTCAAAGTTCTAAGTGTGTTCATCACCCAGATAGTTTGTACTGTACCAGTTAGGTGTGAATTCATCTATCCCTTCCTCCCCTCTTCCACCTGCTTGATTTCCATTGAACTTTGCTACCATATGTACACATGAATGTTGATCCCTTAGTTCCAATGTAATAGTGAGTATATGTGGTGTTTGTTTTTTCACTCTTGTGATACTTCACTTAGGAGGATGGTCTCCAGTTCTATCCAGATTGTTACAAAAGGAATTAGTGCACCATTTTTTTAATGTCTGAGTTACTCCGTGGCATACATATACCACATTTTATTAATCCACTCATGTATTGATGGGCAATTGTGCGGTTTCAACATCTTTGCGATTGTGAATTGTGGTGCTATAAACACTCTAGTGCAAGTGGACATTTTTTTTTTTCCCCAGGGGAAAGTGCGAATGCAGTCCCCCACTACCACAAATTATGCAGTCGAGTTTCCCGCATTTGGGGAAATCACAGAGGTCAGCACACCCGGAGTGCAATGGATGAGCCTCATTCTGGGAAAACCACCTTCTTGATCATGGTATCTCCCCTGCCAGGTAAGTATTGCAAGTGGACTTTTTAATAAAATGTCTTTTTTTCCCTTTGGGTAAATACCCAGTAGTTGGATTGCTGGATCAAATGTTAGGTCTACTTTTAGTTCTTTGAGGTATCTCCATACTACTTTCCATAGAGGTTGAACTAGGTTACAGTCCCCCCAACAGTGTGTAAGTGTTGCTTTCTCTCTGCCTCCACGCCAACATCTATTGTTTTGTGACGGTTTGATAAAAGCCATTCTCACTGGAGTTAGGTGATATCTCATAGTATTCTTGATTTCTGTTTCCCTGATGATTAAAGACACTGAGCATTTTTTAATATGTTTATTGGTCATTAGTCTGTCTTCTTTTGAAAAGCTTCTGTTCATGTCTTTTGCCCACTTTTTAATGGGGTTGTTTGATGTTTTCTTGCTGATTTGCTTGAGTTCTTGTGGATTCTGGTTATTAGCCTTTTATCAGTTGTATAGCATGCAAATACATTTTCCCATTTTGTAGGTTGTCTATTCACTCTATTGATTGTTTCCTTGGATGTGCAGAAGCTTTTTAATTTAAGTAAGTCCCATTTGTTAACTTTTGTTGTTGCTGTGATTGTCTTTGGGTTCTTCTTCATAAATTCTTTGCCTAGGCTGATAGCTATAAGAGTTTTTCTGAACTTTTCTTCTAGAATTCTTATAGTTTCATGCCTTACGTTTAAGAATGGCCAAAAAAAAAAATGAGTAAAAGATGCATGATAGACATACCTAAAAATATATACAAGAATAATTATAGCCCCAACCAGAGAGGAAAGAGAAAGTCGGGCATAAATAATATTCAAGGAGATAATGGCTGAAAAATTTCCCAAACTGATAAAAGGTATAAACTCATATATTCAAGATCGTCAGAAAAATCTGAAGATGTATGCACAGCAAACCCTACATAGATACATGATAATACATATTTTGAAAAAATAAAATGTCAAAAGTTAATCTTAAAAGAATCCAGATAGGAAAGGCAGATTACATTCAAAGGACCAACAATAAAACTTTCATGCTAATTCTTTTCTTCCCTTTTTTTAAATTTCAACATATTATGGAGGCATAAATGTTTAGTTTATGTGCATTGCCCTTGCCCCACCCGAGTCAGAGCTTCAAGCATGTCCATCTCCCAGATGGTGTGCACCGCACCCATTAGGTGTGGATATACCCATCCTCTCCTACCCCCTCCCACCTGCCCGACATCTGATGAATGTTATTACTATATGTGCACTTAAATGTTGATCAGTTAATACCAATTTGATGATGAGTACATGTGCTGCTTGTTTTTCCATTCTTGGGGTACTTAACTTAGTAGAATGGGCTCCAGCTCTATCCAGGATAATACAAGAGGTACTATATCACCATTGTTTTTTTTTTTTTTTTTGAGACAGAGTCTCACTCTGTTGCCCGGGCTGTAAAGTGCCGTGGCATCAGCCTAGCTCACAGCAACCTCAAACTCCTGGGCTCAAGCGATCCTTCTGCCTCAGCCTCCCGAGTAGCTGGGACTACAGGCATGCGCCACCATGCCCGGCTAATTATTTACATATATTTTTAGTCGTCCAATTAATTTCTTTCTATTTATAGTAGAGACGGGGTCTCGCTCTTGCTCAGGCTGGTCTTGAACTCCTGACCTTGAGCTATCCACCCGCCTCAGCCTCCCAGAGTGCTAGGATTACAAGCGTGAGCCACCGCGCCCGGCCGTCACAGTTAAATCTTAATTTTTCTAGAACACAAAGGCAGTGTTGAGGTGAAGGTGAGAGAGGCAGAGATACTGAAGTGAAGGTGAACGAGCTGGAAAAAGCTCTCTCAGTTGAATGGCCTTGATCTTTTCAGCAAGCAGGGGACCTATTTACGAGCTTTTAATGAAATAGGTCACAGTGTGATGAGGTTGGGCCCAAGGCAAGAAGGCTAATTGAGGTGATGGATATCCTAAATACTCTGACTTGATCATTCCACATTCTGTGCAGGAAACAAAATATCATATGCACTGCATGCCATAAACATTTGCAAATATTATATATATATATGTATACATATATATAAAAGTGGTGGCTCGTGCCTGTAATCCTAGCACTGTGGGAGGCCCAGGTGGAGGATGGCTTGAGGCCAGGAGTTCAAGATCAGCCTGAGCAAGAATAAGACCCCGTGTCTGCAAAAAAATAGAAAAGTTAGCCAGATGTGGTGGCGCATGCCTGTAGTCACAGCTACTCGGGAGGCTGAGGCAGGAGGATTGCTTGAGCCCAGGAGTTTGAGGTTGCTGTGAGTTATGGTGATGTCACTGCACATTGGCCCGGGCAACAGAGTGAGACTCTGTCTCAAAAAAAAAAAGAAAGAAAAAAAAAGAAGACATAATTGGACTAGGCAATATTAGGTACAGTGGTAATTCATTACATCTTCATTTTCTGGGACTTTTGCACTTACAAGTAATTTTATTTGCTTACACCACCACTTCTGATGATAGCATCCTGGTCTAAGCCATCACCATCTCTTGCCTGACCGCCTGCACGAACATCACAACTAGTCTTCCTGCTTCCAGTCTTGCCCACTACACTCCATTCTTGACATAGCAGCCAGAACAATCCTCTAAAGTGACCTTTTCTCCTGCTCCTGTCTCCCTCCCTCCTTCTTCAGCAACACTGAGCTCTTGACTGTTCTCCATGCACTATGCAGACTCTCTTTGCTCTCAGTCTTCATTTTACCTGAAACCCTGTGACTCATTCCTCACCTCCTTCAACTCTTTGCTCCAATGTCACCTTCTCAGCGAGACCTTCACTGACATCTCTGTTTAAAGTAGCAATGCTCTACCTCTTTTCTATGCCTTATTTCTCCCCACAGTACATGGCAAATTTTAATATTTTACAGGTTCATTTATCCTTCACCCTCCCAAAGATCATCTCACTGAGGGTAGAATGTTGTGTCTGTTTTGTTTCTCTCTCTATCACCATTGCCTAGAACGTTACCTGGGGCATAGTAGATGCTCAACAAATACTTGCTAAAAATAAATAAAGTGAATGAACTCTATATCTAATCATAATGTGTTTATTTCTAATACTTTCTCATATAAGCAAATTCCCAAATCAAAACAAAACCTTTGCAAGAACAGGGGTTCTAATTTCTGGTTCAAAAGAGATAGTCATGTTAGTTTTGGCTAACACAGTAGGGGATTAGTAAGAGTACTCAAATCAGAGTAAAGGTACAAGTGAAGGTCCCCATTGAAAATTTCAAATTGCCTCTTGATTTAATCTCTGTGATTTTATCTCCCTTTATTGTGTAGTATTGGGTAAGCATCTGTTTTGTCCACATCTAACTGCAGAGAGTACTGTAATAAAAATGGTATGTACACCCTGTAGCACAGAGCACCTACTTTTTCAAGGACTCATGTTTATTGCTATAAGGTGAATCATAACTCAAAAATGTAATTTCTGTCTTGTGACTGGCAACTGTGTAATTCAGCCTAACCATTGGAGGTTGGAGTGCAGCTAGGGCTTTTATATTTGCTCAGCCTTACTTTCAAGTTGCTGTGGCAACGAGATCTGTGCTCTGCAGAAACTGAGAATATCAGTGGCCTCTGCACGGTGTCCTGCTTTAAGTTAAGGAGTGGGTGGATATGACCAAGCAATTCACATAAACACAGAGTGTGAGTGTAACATGGCCTGTGGCAAGCCATGGCTGTAGTAGTCTTTGGGCACTTCACTTCTTTTAAAGTTTGCAGGATCACCATTGACATTTGGGGTGGGACAGTTCTTCATTCTGTAGGACTATCCTTTTCTATACTGGAACATCCAGTAGAGTGTCCCACCTGGCTGTCTCATGTACTTCTAGATGCCTGCAGCCAAGAAACACATATGCTGAAGTGGCAGAGGTCTGAGCACTGAAAAGAATACATGCATGGCACAGACAAGTGCCGTGGACAAAATAAATTGGGAAGTAGCCACTGGACAAAATAAATTGGGAAGTAGTTATGGAAGGTTTACTATGTGCAGGGAATATATGAGATACTTCAGGAATGCAGAGATATGCATTTTTTCAAACTTATCCTTTGAAAAATGTAGTTGTCCATTGTTTCCAAGAAAACATTTTAATATGACAGTTAAGTCTCAGTCTGCAAAGCCCTTATCATGTGAATTTGAGCCAGAGTAAATGTGATCTAAAAAATATTCATTTGACTTGAACCAACAGATACTTAGAAATTCAAAGAAAACAGATGCAAAAATGTTTCATTGTCTTTATAAATATAGCTCAAACTTTATCATTGAGTATAGAATACTTACACTACAAGTAAGGCATAATATCTTTATCATGAAACTGATTCTTTGCCATTTTTCTTTTTGTCACAACTTTGTTTCCCTCTACATTTTTTCTTGTGTGCTTACGTATTTGATTCAGTTTTGTGTTAACTGTCTTTAATGAAAAATTAATTTATGAACATATTTAACATTTAAACATTACGAAAGGAAACGTGACAATATAAGTCCCTCTCCCAAAAGGTTACTACTACGAATAGTTTCTTGTGGATTCTTCTAGCAATTTTTGTGCCTTTATCAACATATGTATGAAGATATCCTCATTTTGAAAAATCACGTGAATGGGAGCATATGTATTTCTCTGCCTTGAGTTTTTCACTTAACACATAATGCCCCACATTGTGGGTAGTCAACAAATACTTGTTGAGTGAGTGAATAAACAGTATATCTGTAGCAATGTGTACATTCAGGAGTTCTAGCTCCTCTTTTTAGTGGATAATAGATCCATATAACAGTATTTTGTTATATGGATGTGCCCTAATTCACTAGGTATATGCCCTGTGGAAATGCACATAGATTGTTTAGAAAACAATCTTTTCTATTACAAATAATGCTTTAATGAATCTCTTTGGCTATTTTGAGTCCCTTGCATTTCCACATCAGTTTTGGGATAGGCTTGCCAACTTTTGCAAAATGCCAATTGGTATTTTGCTAGGGATTTCATTGAATCTGTACATTAATTTGTGGAGTATTGCCTTCTTAATAAATTACGTTTTCTGATCCATGATCACAGATGTCTGTTAATTTAGATTTTCTTTATCTTTTTAATAATGTTTTGTAGTTTTCAATTTACAGTCTTATACTTCTTCTATTAAATGTATTTTACTCTTTTAAATGTGATTATAAATAGAATTGTTTTCTTAATTTCATTTTCATCTTAATGCATATCTTTGATCATAGCTTCTTCCTCTTCCCTTCGCAAGTATTTGTGTTGAATAAATTCCTGAATGTGAGTTTGCTCAGTCAAAGGGGATTTATTTCTAATGTTGTAATAAATATTGTCAAATTGGCCTTGAAAGAAGTTACCACAATCCCTATCAACAGACAGTAAGACTGGCTTTAATAAGCTGTTTCTTCTATTGTACATTACAAAATTTTGAACCTTATACTGTCTGGTAAGAGAAAAATGTTATCTCCCTTTGTTTAAATATACTTATTCCATTATAAATATCATTGTATATATGTTTTTTTGTTTGTGTGGACTACCTTTTTAAGTGCTTTTTAAGTTTGCCCAGCTTTTCTATTTGTAATTGATGTTCATATTCAAATATCGATACTATTGGATTTTCCTTTCTTGGGTTTAAACAAACTTATGCCATAATTTAGGATCATTGGAAATGACTTTTAACTTTTTAAAACAAGTGGCAAAGAACTGTATTTATATCACATCACATAAGATTCTACATGTCTTTTGAATGGAATTGGAGCCTGGCCACCCATTGTTACGTACAATAAAACAAGCATTTACTGAATGCCTAACTGGTGCCAGAAATGCTATGACAGTGATCAGTAAGTTAGTGTTCTTGCCTCCCTGAGTGCTCACACTCTATCATGGAAGCGATTCATTTGCTTGTTTTTAACAGAGGCACCTGATAAAAAGCGTCAACAGAGGTGTTGCAACTGTTGCCTGATTTCGAAGGCTGATACTGGTAGGTTTAGAAAGACAGTGGGTAGTTTGGACTGACAAGAATGCAGGAGCAAAGGCCAGAGGTAAAAGTGCTTGGAAAATTTTGGGAACGCTAAAAGGTTGATAAGTGTAGAGTTTACAGCTACTGTGGTAGAATGGGTAGGAAGTGGGACTAGGAAGGTATGTTGAAACTATATTGCCCAATGGCTTTAATGCCATGCTCAAGAGTTTAGTTTTTTGTCTTTTTGACTTTGAAAGACATCGATGTTTTTGAGGGATGGGATTTTAATGTGGAGGCCTGATCAATAGTGATGATGATGGTGAAATAGCTTAGCTAAGGGTTATTTAAATGTTAAGTCATTCAGCCTCACAACTTGCATATCAGAGTCTATTATTGTATAATTTTTACAGATTTGAAACTGGATTTTTTTAATGTACATAGCACACTAAACCATTACTTTTATAGAAATTTGTTTTATATGAAACTTCTGTATTATCTTATAAATTTCTAAGATAAACTTCAGAAATTTATTGTACAAAAAAAATACCTTTTTTTTTTTTTGATACTTGCGTAAGGTGGAGCTGGGCAGAGGTCAGGCCTTGTCCCAAAGGAGCAGCCATGGTTTTACTTAACCATGTAGAACCCAACTGTTGGCATAGGTTCTGATTTTTATGTGAATTCTCCTAGGATCTAAATGTTGGCTCCAATTTTCAAAATATTTGGCCTGGGATCACCAGTCTACCTCTATGTCTACCAAACATATTTGGCCTGGGATCACCAGTCTACCTCTGTTTTAGATATTTGCTTTAGACAATATAGACCAGCCAAAATAGTTAAGTAATTTAGGTATGTATCTCATTGATATGCAGTTCTGATCCTCTAGGGAAGGGACTGAGTCAAGACTCAGAATTGCCATTTTGAGGGTTAGAAGTGTGACATCTCATGAATCTCATTAGTTTGGATGCTATCATTTCAGAATACACGAAAGTGGAAGATATTGTTTATGTGATAAAGGAAAATGATAAGTATGGTGGGGGTGGGTGGGTGATAGTGAATTTTGAAGGGGACAGATTTAGGGCTTCTAGCACTAAAAAATAAATCTGTATTGCCAAAACTGGAAGACTTTAGAGAGTTTTAAGAATTTTAGGTCACTAAAGATCTCCAGAGAAATCAATCTTGGTATGAAAAGTGTTATTTTTATTTTTGAAAACAACTTATTTCTAGAAAAAACACAAAGCAAGATTTGAAAATCTTTAAAAGCCTGTTTGTATCCACTTTTTATAATGCAAACAGAAATGGCCAAAGTACAATTTCAAGTTATTCAGGATGCTTCTTTGTAGAAATAGGAGGTTGACCACAGTATGGTGCTATGAGATTTGATCATCTCCATGGGTCTTGTGGGTCCATGCATTAACATGAACAGCTTCCTTTTAGGCAAAGAGATGGCTGGAATTTATATTCACATGTACTGTGAATTGCCAGCAGGTAATGTGAGTTAAAATAGCATATCAATGTCTTCACTTTTGATTTGGTGAAGAAGTAGATTCATAAGATCAGTATTGATCAGATCAAATAAGAAAATGGGCAAGGCTGTGCTATGTAATAACCTGTTACATTATAGACACTTATCAGGAATTGTTATTGTCAAATGTGGTATTTTTTGCCTTTATATCCTTTCCTTTACCAGTTATTTTCGCCATTTATTTTATACATGATCTCAAATTTTGTCCCTCAATAATGCTTTTTTCTGATTATAAAATCAAATCATACTTATTAGATAGGTTTTAAAAATGCCAAAAACCAGTCAAATAAAACAATATCCATAATCCCATCCCTTAGAGGTAATTTGGTAAAGGAATGAGTGGGCTCTGAAGTCAAACAGATCTTGGATTTAAGTCTTTACTAGTTATTTTTTATCTTGTTTAAGTTTTATTTTTTTCACATAATAGTTGTATATATTCATGGGGTACGTAGTAATGTTTTGATACATATAATGTATCAGATCAGGGTAATTAGCATATCCATCATCTAAAACATTTATCATTTCTTTGTTTTGGGAACATTCAATATCTTCCTCCTAGCTATTTGAAACTGTATAATATATTATTGTTAATTGTAATCATCCTGCAGTGGTATAGAACATGAAAAATTATTCCTCCTATCCAGCTGTAACTTTGTATCCTTTAACAAATCTCTCCCTCTCTCTCTCTTCTCCGTACCCTTTCCAGCCTCTGATAGCCTCTGTTCTGCTCTTTACGTCTATGAGATCAACATTTTTTTTAGCTTCCACATGAGTTAGAACATGTGGTGGTTAACGTTCTGTGCCTGGCTTATTTCACTTAACATATGTCCTCCAGTTCCACCCACGTGGCCATGAATGACAGGATTTCATTCTTGTTTATGGCTGAATGGTGTTTCATTGTGCATATATGCTATACCACATTTTGTTTATTCATTCACATGTTGTACACATAGGTTGACTCCATATCTTGGCTATTGTGAATAGTGGGAGGTGGAGATGTCTCTTTAATATAATGTTTTCCTTTCCTTTGGATAAATTCCCAGTCGTGGGATTGTTGAGTCATGGTGGTCCTATTTGTAGTTTTCTTGAGGAACCTCCATACGGTTCTCCATAGTGGCTATGCTGGTTTATATTCTCACCAACAAAGTGTACAAGTTCCCTTTTCTCTGCATCCTTGTCAGCATTTGTTATATATTTATTTACTTATTTTTTTGTGAGACTGGGTTTCGCTCTGTTGCCCAGGTTAGAGTGCAATGGCATCATCATAGCTCACAGCAATCTCAAACTCCTAGGCCCAAGCAATCTGCCTGCCTCAGCCTTCTGAGTAGCTGGGATGCAGGTGTGTGCCACCATGCCCTGCTAATTAAAATTTTTTTTGTAGAGATGGGTTCTTGCACAGGCTTGTTTGAACTCCTGGCCTCAAGGGATCCTCCTGTCTCAGCCTCCCAAAGTGCTAGGATTACAAACGTGAGCCACCTGCCCTGCCATTTTGTGTCTTTTTAATATTAGCCGTCTTATCTGAGGTGAAATGTCACCTCATTGTGGTTTTGCTTTGCATTTCCCTGATGATTAGTCATGTTAAACATTTTTTAATATATATTTGTTGGCTATTTGTATGTATTCTTTTGAGAAATGTCTGAATGTCTGTCCATTTTTTAATTGAAATTTTTTTTTTGCTATTGAGATGTTTTTGCTATTAAGTTCCTTGTATATTCTGGATATTAATCCACTATCAGATGAGTAGTTTGCAGTACTTTCTCCCAATCTGTAGATTATCCTTTCGCTTTCACTCTGCTGATTATTTCCTTTGCTATGCAGTAATTTTTTAGTTTGATATAATCCCATTTGTTTATGTTTGCTTTTGTTGCCTGTGCTTTTGAGGTCTTACTCGTAAAATCTTTTCCCAGAACGATGTGCTGATGCATTTCTCCTATGTTTTCTTCTAGTAGTTTTATCATTTTGGGTCTTACATTTAGGTCTTTGATCCATTTTGAATTGATTTTTGTGTAGAGTGAGAGGTGGGGGTCTAGTTTTATTCTTCTGTATATGGATATCCAGTTTTCCCAGCACCATTTATTGAAGACATTGTCTTTTCCCCAGTGAGTGTTCTTGGCACCTATGTCAAAAATCAGTTGGCTTTAGATACGTGGATTAATTTCTTGGTTCTCTATTCTGCTCCATTGATCTCTGGGTCTGTTTTTATGCCAGTACCGTGCTGTTTGGATTATTACAACTTTGTAGTATACTTTGAAGTCTGGTACTGTGATACCTTCAGCTTTGTTCTTTTTGCTTAGAATCATTTTGGCTGTTTGGGGTCTTTTGTGATTCCATATAAATTTTAGGATTTTTTTTCTATTTTCTGTGAAGAATGTCATTGGTATTTTGATACGGATTACACTGAATCCATAGATTGCTTTGGGTAGTATAGTCATTTTAACAATATTAATCCTTCTGATCCATGAGCATGGAATGTTTTTCTATTTGTTTGTATCCTCTTTAATTTCATTCATCAGTATTTTGTAGTTAAAAGTTAGTTGACCTTACCGTGCTTCAATTTCCTTATCTATAAAATAGGAGTAACAATAGAATTTACCTTTTAGGGCTATTGTGAGGGAATTCTTTAGGAGACCTTGGCATATAGTAAATATTGAATCTCCTACATACTACTTCTAAGCTTTTTTCTAATCATATAATTTTAATTATAGTTAAGGTCATACTATATATTATTTGAGTGGTTTTTTTTCATTTAACATTACATCATAAGCATTTTTTTATGCAATTTCCAGTTGAGGTACAGTCTTAGCCTAAATCATTGACCACATTTCTGATTATTTCCTTAAGATAAATTTCTAGATATCCTGGATCAACTGAAAGCAGCTTATCTAGCTTACAGGAATAGCCTAGCAGGAAATGATAGATTCTGGAGTTTTAATCTTACAACCGTGACCTGATAGAACATCATATACCTCCCTGGTGTGATCATTAAGCTTAGCAGAAGCTCAGAGAACAGACAGAGGCAATATGAAAGGTAGTTATGAGAGAAGGCTCTGGAGCCTGTCAGTCTATGTTTAAATCTTAGTTCTGCAACTTTGAAAATATTTGTAATTTCTCTGAGCTCTTCCTGTACAACAGAATAAAAATAATATCTATTTCACATGGTTGTCTTGAAGATTAGATAATTTGATATCTAATCCTGGTACATGATAACCATTTAATGAATGCTAGCTCTTTTTGTTTGTTATTATGTTCAAACCTAAAGT
Organism: Lepilemur ruficaudatus; assembly: GCA_963574885.1. Lineage (NCBI taxonomy): Eukaryota > Metazoa > Chordata > Mammalia > Primates > Lepilemuridae > Lepilemur > Lepilemur ruficaudatus. Next base: position 24,385 of record CAUYRT010031596.1, read on the forward strand.
TTGTTTTTATAATTAAATGTGAGACCATGGCAGTGATTTTTACAAGTAATGTGACTATAAGCTATAAAATATAAAGTAGGGCAATACAAATATTTTTTAGATCAAAATGGATTGATTTTTTCCTCCCCATTTAAAAAATAACAAATATTCTTTCTGTTCTAAATTTTTTTGGCTAGAAGACAACATGGGAAAAAGCATTTGATTTGATAAACATTATAAAGAATTTTTTATAATTTTCTTCAGTGATTCACAGACGGAATGTGATTTTTATCCAAATTATTCTCGTTAAAAGACACAAATGCTTTCCATTAATTTTTTAGAAGTTAAATTTAAGTAAACACCTGCTAGCATTTATAGTGCCTACTATGAGATACACACTGCTCTAGGTATTTTACTTATGTTAACTCATGTAAATCCTCATATGTCCTATGAAGAAGGTTCTTTTATAGTCCCCATTGTATAAATGAAATAACTGAGGCACAGAGATGTTAAATAACTTGCTGAAGTTTATACAGCTAGGGAAAAAATTCTGTCCTATGCAGTCTGGGTCTGGCACCCATGCTTTTTTTTTTTTTTTTTTTACCATTCCACTGTTATTTAACATTCAGAAAGCGAAAGAATAATAATTGATTAAGTACAGCACCAACATGTTTGCAGTGAGTTTGTGTTGGTCTGAGGATTTGATTAATATAAAATTCTAGATTAAGTTTTACAAAATTCATCTCTTTTTTGGAAATGCATGCATGCAAGTTTCAATTCATTTTTTCCCCTTTTAGTTTTTCAGTTATGGCACGAAAATATTACATCAAAACACTGAAGCTGTACAGTCGAAATTCTTTCCACCCCTTCAAAAAGCGATGTTGCCACCTAATAGTTTTCAAGGAAAAGTGGCATTCATTACCGGGGGAGGTACTGGCCTTGGTAAAGGAATGACAGCTCTTCTGTCCAGTTTGGGTGCTCAGTGTGTGATAGCCAGCCGGTAAGTCTGTCTCAGCAAGTTGCTTGGCAAGAATGTATTGAAAAAACTGTTCTGTGCCTTAGTATTGAAAGTGCTGTTTCCCAGAGTTGTTTGATTTGCAACTTAATCTTATTTGAAATATTCTTTAGGTTATTTAAATAAATCTCCTTTGGAAAAAATCAGTTTTAAAAACAAAAACCAAAATCCAACACCAAAGGAAAAAAAAATAGCCTTTTTACATCTAAAAACCAAAAAAAAAAAAAAAGTCAGTTATAATTCGAGATGCTAGAAATAATGACAGTTATGGAACTGATGATGTTTACATGTCCCAAATTCAGTGATAGAATTTTTTTTTTCCTGTACTTGAAGACGAAGTTAAAAAGTACTTCTTGGAGCCAGGCGTGGTGGCTGTACCTGTAGTCCCAGCTACTTGGTGGGACTACAGGCAGGAGGATCGCTTGAGCCTAGGAGTTTGAGACCAGTTTATAGTGAGACCCATCATAAAAATATGCGTATATTTTTTTTAAAAAAAGTAATACCTACATGGAGCTTGCTTTGTTTTCAGTAGCAGTGATTATGGTTACTGCTTTATTCGATGATTAAGCTTGTACCAGAATAGTGGCTGTAATCCTTCCATTTTCTATAAGGCAGACAGCTATTTCAAAATACCTATAGTGATAAATACAGGAAAAGTAAGACCACGTGGAGGGAATTTCTTCTTATGTAGGCATATCTTGGTACCCTGTAGCTATGTGAGTCTAAGACTTTAGGGACTGGTCAAAAAATCGACCCCTTTCCTCCAATTTTGAATGGTATAACATTTTAGGTAGACCAAGTAGTCATCTGAACAATAGTCCCTATGTCATTCACAGCTGCAGATTGGCCAGAACATTTTTTTAATGTTGTATTGTTTTAAAGAGTTTTAAAATATTATTTTCATTTTAATACTACATGATTTATATTCATGGCTTATTTTTTGTGTTTCTTCAAAGGCATGAGATTCTGAATGCATGTAGGTTATCTGAACTCATAAATTTAGTCCAAAACCTACTAACATTATAACATGAATGTATTTTCTTTGTAAAGCTGGCTTGAGCAAAAGAACAGTGATTATAATTAAGGAAATAATTTAAATCTATGGGTAGATAATGCTGAAGCAACTGGTATAAAGAGAATAATTCAAAAAATTAGTATCAGATATGTAAAAATTATTTAAATTTGACTTTTAGAAAATGAATTCCTTCAAATTGATTTGTATTTAGATATAGCTCATACTTTTTCAGAAATGCTTTCCTTTAAGCTATAGATTTTCTACATTCTTTAATTTACAGAATTAAAAAGAAACATATAAATATATTTCAGAACTTACTGAAAATACCATGTGTTTGTTTCTAGGAAGATTGATGTTTTGAAAGCTACTGCGGAACAAATTTCTTCTCAGACTGGAAATAAGGTACGTTAGAAAGCAGTCATTTAATTTAGATTCAGGAATCATAATGTGTTTGAATAATTTGCTCATGTTTTTGGTTTAGGATATCCGTAAAACATAGTATTCTTTTTTCTTTTTGTTATTTTGTAGGTTCATGCAGTTCAATGTGATGTGAGGGATCCCGAGATGGTTAAAAGCACTGTGTCAGAACTGATCAAAATCGCAGGACATCCTGATGTAAGTGCAGTTGGTGATGAGATCAAAGTAAGAGGCACCTGATGTTGATAACAAACACCAAGATGCACGGAGGAAGTCAAATGCTGATGAGAGCAAGTAGTGTGTCGGGAAGCACCTATTTTCCTTCCCTAGGCAAACACCAGCTCTGCTTAAAGCAGGAACAGACCAGGAGGATTGCTGCGCTACTTCCTTTCAGGAATACTTAAAACATACATTTATGATCGATCATAGAACAAACTGGATTTCACTTTATTTAATAAGATTACGAAATAACAAGAGCAGTTATCCAAGAGCACAGTATCTAGTTTAAATGATTCATGCTCTTTGTTTTTCGTAATAACTTTTGATTATCTCTCTCAGTGGAGGAGCACAATACGAACAAGAATAACTACAAGAAATTCCAAATTTCTCCACATACGACCTGAGATATACATGGGTATTTTGCTGTTGTTTGGTTCATTTGTTAGAGAGAAGCCATTTCTTCCAATAGTCTCAAAGAGAGCAACTTTTCTCTGTTAAAGATAGTTTCAGACACACCAATAATACTGAATATGCTATAGAACTAAGCAGAATTTTATTGGTAATGAACAAACAGGTCACCAACCAAGAGTTTCACTGGATAAATTAAACTAAAATGACACGAGAAATTAAAAGGCATTTCTTGAGATTCCTTGAAATAAATATAGTCATATGGTAAATATGCCTAATCTGTATTAATTTTTGTTTTTGTGTTTTTTGAGACAAAGTCTCACTCTTTCAGGCTAGAGTACAGTGGTGTCATCATAGCTCACTGCAGCCTCCAACTCCAGGGCTCAAGCAATCTTCTTGCCTCAGCCTTCCTAGTAGCTGGGACCATAGGTGTATTGCACCATGCTTGGCTAATTTTTAAAAAAATTTTTGTAGAGACAGGGTCTTGCTATTGCCTAGGCTGGTTTTGAACTCCTAGCCTCAAGCGATCCTTGTGTGTTGGCGTCCCAAAGTGTTAGGATTACAGGCATGAGCCACCGTACCCGGCCTGTATTAATTTTCTTGTAACAGAGTCTACCTTAATTTAAAGATAGGGTTTAGGACTCTGAAATTTGGTAAATAACATAGGAGATTTTTGAAGACCCAAAAAACGTAAAATGAAACCAAATTTAATGGTATTGTTTTGTAGCTATGAATTTTAGCTTTATTGTATTATTTGGATTAATAAGTTTCAGAAATAAAAGCTCTGGAGGGAAAATGTTTTTCTGTATCTAAAAGTTTTTATAATTTGCTTTATTCATTTATTAGATTGTGATAAACAATGCAGCAGGAAATTTTATTTCTCCCACTGAAAGACTCTCTCCTAATGCTTGGAAGACCATCACTGACATAGTTCTAAATGGTACAGTCTTTGTGACTCTAGAAATTGGAAAGCAACTTATTAAAGCACAGAAAGGTATGTTATTTCTTCTTTGCTTATTTATTGGACCCATACTGTGCACAACGTTCTGTGCTAAGTTCTGGGATACTTTGAAAAGTCAATGAGACTGTCTATACATGTACAACTCACAGTGTAATGGAGAAGAAAGATACTTAAATAATTACCATATGTTGTGATTTGAGGAAAAATAAGTATATGTTTCAAGTACACTGGAAATCCAGAGACAGGAATGACTAACTCTCCTTAGTATCAATGATCAGATTGAGGAACGAGATGCAATTTGAGATGAATTTTCAAAGATCTAGATGTGGAGAAAGGGAGAGAAAGGAGATGTGAATGGCTGTGAATAGAGGCCTCGTGGAAGGGAAAAGCACGAGTGTTTAGGGAATGATGAGAAATTTGATGTGGCTAGAGATGGGGAGAAAGAGGGTAGGAAATGATTTTGGGAAGGTGGGTTGGTGTGTAATTGGGAAAGTTCTCAATACCAAAAAGGGAGTTTGCTATTAATCCTGAAGAAATGGGAAGCTATTTCCTTATGGATTCCCATTGAATGTATCTCATGAGGAATGTGACTTGATTGGAAAGGTTATTTATTGGCAACAATGTGGGGGAAAGGTTTGAGGATACCCATTCAGGAGGTTTTGATTTTTCTTTTGGCATGTGGATAGACAGCATGGGAGATAAGTAGGAGACTTTTAGAAGACAAAGATCAACAGGCCTTCCTGATTAGAAGAGGGAGTTTTTAGCTGGAGTGAGTAGCTGGGTGATGATAACATCAATGATGGTGAGAACACTGGATGGAGAATAGATTTAGAGAGGCCTTACTGGGAGGACGTTGTTTTTAGCACTGTGAAAAAACTTCTTTATAAAAGTTTGTGTGCACATGAATAGTACATATGTGTAATATGTGTGTATATGTATATACATATATGGCTAGAACCAGCATACATTTATTCACTTAATGTCTTTTGAGGCTTGAGGGAAGGGAGGAATGCATAGAGCTAGCCAGGTTCCTCCCTCTGGTTCAGAAGCCTTTGCCTTACGAGGTTCTTGTTATTTCCTGCTCTGTGCAGCTTGGATAATCCTAAAATCAATTTGAGGGAGGACGTAAGAACAGACAGAGGGATGCTAGGCAGGCACTAGCTTTGTGTGTGTGTGTGCACGTGACACGTGCTAATAGCTTCCATCCTTTCTCCATGAACTCGTTGATATTGAAATCCCTGATCATCACCTATTTCCACTACAGCAGAGTAGATATGATTTATATTTAGAGTTTGGGTGATGAAGTTTTGATTTTATTTGTTTTTGTTCAGGAGGGATGGATGAGAGTGGAAAGGGGATGGAGAAGAGTGGGTGGACTCCTCTCTCTTCCCTTCTCTGTCTGAGGAACCTCATCAAAATATCCTTTCCTCTTTCTCTCTGCTTCTGTCTGATTTTCTCTCTCCTCACTTCTGGCTCATGTCGTGATTTCTTTATCTCTCTGCCTCTGTCAGCTCTTCATTATTGGTCCTCTATTTTTCTCTTCATCTCTGTCTCTTTCATCACTTTTTCTTGTTTCCTCCCTTGCCCATCTCTGTGACCCTTGATTTCTGTCTGACTCTCCCTTCTTTTCTCATTATTGTCTTTCATTTTAACATTGACTTTGATCTATTTTTATTCATCACATTGGATTAAAATTCCATGGGCTTCATTAAAAATATATTAGATAAGACTTTTTAAAAGATGGAAGCCAGTTTTTATTCTACCAGGATTCCTGTCAGTTATTGATGCCGCATGTAACCTGACAGAGTCTGGAGAACTTGGACCACTGAGCGGAAGAGAGCACGGCGCACAGGGTCTATTCTGGTATTGGATCGATAGTAAAGGAGCTCAAGTGTGTCAGTGTGGATAAAACTGCAGGTCAGATTGGGGGGTGGCAATCTGTGGTAATCTGTGATCAGAAGTGTGTTAGTTGGTCTGGCATCTAGGAAGTCAGTCAAGGTAAGGTATCCAGGAAGTCAGACTAGAGAAGATGAGGATACCAGCAGCTGGAAGGTAGAAGCTTACTTGCTGTGGGCAGGAATTGGTGACAGTGTGCAGTGCGAGTATATAGCAGATGACTAAATCAAGAGCACAGTGGCCTTAGCAAGGATAGAGAAGATAGAATTAGTGGGAGAGGTAGCACTGATGCAAAATTAACAATTATGAACAGATGAAGGATTTAAGAAATTTCTAAAGATTTTAGCCCATTGAGCTCTTATAGCTACAAAGGTCAATAAATACATGGCTGATCCTTACTGGGAAGGATATTGTAAATGTCATACTAAGATCCATTCATCACTGGACTGTCATATATAAAAATGAAAAAATTTGTATGAAGTTTGAGATGGATTCACTTCCACTACAGCTTTCAGCTCATCATTAATCCACCATGGTCGCAGTTGCCCATGTGGCTCATTTTCAAGATAAAAGTCACAAGAACGGAACTTCTCAAACCATAGATGTATTGTGTTCGTTCATTAGCCACATCCTTCCCAAACACTTCATTGGTATTTCAAGCTGTCTGTGCAGCATTGGTTCCACGATGGAACTCATATTTGAAAATAACACGAATTTTGACTTATCCATAGTTTCACAAAAATTGCTCAAAAAAAATTTGAAAGATAATCACAAGCCAAAATATGCATTTGCAAGACTGAGGATGTACCTTCACAATAAGAATAAAACAAGAAGTGTCAAAGTGAAATGTCAACGATATCAACTGTCAAACTTAGTACTTAAGAAAATCAGACATTTCCTACTTAATGACCTAATATATTTTTGTTGAAGTGGCATTAATAATTGTCTTAGATCAGAGTGCTATAACAAATGACTACAGACTGGGTGGCTTAAACAGCAAATATTTATTTCTCATGGTTCTGAAGGCTGGAAGTCTGAGATCAGGGTGCCAGTATTGTCAGGTTCTTGGTGAGGACTCTCTTGCTGGTTGTGTTGTTTTGTGGCTTTTCCTTGATTTGTACACACACAGAGAGATCTGCCATCTCTTACTCTTTTTATAAGGGCATTGATCCTATCCTGGGGGCTCCAACCTCATGACCTACTTCAACATTAATTACTTCCCAAAAGTCCCACATCCAGATACTGTCGTTGGGGATTAGGGTTTCAACCTATGAATCTGGGGGTGGCGGTGGATGCAAACATTCAGTTCATAGGAATAATACTTTATACCACTGTAGTAATTTATAAAATGCTTTCATACACCAGTATGGAAATAGTATGAAACCCAAGTATTATAAGCCTAAATACAGATGGCTTAAAAAAAAGTTAAATCAATGATATAGCTTTAACATTATTTTTTAGTTCGCTAAAATTGAAGTAAAATTTACATATGGTGAAATGCAGAGATCTTCTATGTGTGCAAACTGATGTTTTGATAAACTTAAACACTTAAGCACTCATTTCCCCAGTCAAGACAGAACAATTTGCATCACTCTCAAAAGTTGTCCCTTGCCACCTTCCAGTCCGTCCTCACTATCTGTGTAAATCATTAGCCTTTTTTTAATTGGGTTTTTTTATTATTATTGATTTGTAGAAAATCTTTATATAATATGGACTGATTTCTTTGTTAGACACAGTATGTATTTAGAGTATTTCCTCCCAGCCTATGGTTATCCATTTCATTTCCTTAACAGTGTCTTTTGATGAGCAGAAGAAATTCTAAATTTGGCTAAATCTGTCAAACTGTTTTCTGTCAAACTCGCTGTACCATAGTGCATTCCCAACAGCAATTTGTAAGTTACAGTTGCTCCATATCCTGGCCAATACTTGCTCTCACTAGTTTTTTAAAATTTTAGCCATTCAAATGGCTTACAAATGAGCCATTCCTCATCTGCAAGTTTTCATTAGGAAAACTTACATTATCCTAATGACTAATGATGCTGAGCATTTTTTCATGTGCTTATTCATCATTCATGTATATTCTCTGATGAAATGTCTGTTCGGATCTTTTGTTCATTTTAAAAATTGGATTGTTTGTCTTCTGGTATTAAATTGAAAGCATTAACTTTATTTATTCTGGATAGAAGTCCTTTCTCAGATGTATGTTTTGGAAATATTTTTTCGTACTCTATGGCTTTTCTTTTCATGTCCCTTTTTTTTTCTTACTATGTAAATATATTTTGTGTAACAATAAATATTTCTTTTTTTAAGTGTACAATTAAATGATTATTAGTAAATTTACCAAGTTGTACAGCTATTCACATAAATCAGTTTTAGAGGATTTCCTTCCCGCTATTGAGACCCCTAATTCCCATCCCCAACTACTTTTCAAGCATGCCCCTCCCCATCACAGTGCTCACCACATCCCTCAGATGTGGGTCTACCCCTCCAGTCCCCAAATACCTGGTGAACACCACCACCATTTGAGCACCATAGTGTTAATCAGTCAGTACCAATTTGATGGCGAATACACGTGGGGCCCATTCTTCCGGTCTTGTGTCACCTCACTTTGAATAATGGGCTCAAGCTTAATCCAGGATAATATAAGCGGTGCTAGCTCACTGTCATTTCTTAAAATTGAGTAATATTCCATTGTAAACATATACCAAATTTT
>CAUYRT010031597.1:0-28926 GCA_963574885.1 Lepilemur ruficaudatus
GGCGCATGCCTGTAGTCCCAGCTACTCAGGAGGCTGAGGCAGTAGGATCGCTTGAGCCCAGGAGTTTGAGGTTGCTGTGAGCTAGGCTGATGCCACGGCACTCTAGCCAGGGCAGAGTGAGACTCTGTCTCAAAAAAAAAAAAAAAAAAAAGAATTTGATGTATGACACAATCAATCTTTACCCACAGAGACTAAGGGCATTTCTTTTCTATTTATGTGTTTCTCTGCCTGATTAAATCTCCTGACTGACTATGCTTTGCCACTGAGTAGCTCTGAACCAATCGTTATGCACAGAAGTCTCTCTGTGTAGAAGTTTGGGGTATTCTGATTGGCCAGCATGAAGCAAAATGTCATCCCTTTGGCAGAAGAGACTGTCATGTAAGCTGAGCCATCAGGAAGATGAGCATTTCCCAAAAAGAAAAAAAAAATGCCAGGCAAACCAAAAGTATTAGCTGTTCCCTTTGTTGAGATATCTTTGAACAGTAATATTCTAAGTGCTACCCTAATGTAATACTTTTTTACTCTATCTTTTAGCATATTTGACCAGTAATACTTAAATGTAAAGGAATTGATTCTTTCCATAGGGATCCAGAGTAAATATTTTACCCCATACATTTATTTTGAAAAATGGTTTCTAGTGGTAACCCCATCTGATGTTCTCATTGACGACTGTTAGCACAGCTATCTACATTCAGAAGGCTGAACACCTGAGTCTTAAAGTAAACCATTTTTATATTATGCTACTAGGAAAATCAAAATATTACCCTTCAGTACTCCTAATTATGGATTAAAATTCTCCCACAAGATTTCACTCCATGCAAACACAAAAATGTGCTTTCTTTTTGGAAATTCCCTAACAATTAGAACAGAGATATCCAACCACCCCTCAGACTGCCTATATTAGTTATCTACTGCTGCGTAACAAACTAACATAACCTTAACAGCTTAAAACAAAGCCCACTTATTATCTCACAATTGTGAAGTCCAGGAGTCCAGGTAGACTCACTTAGTTTCTCTCTCACAATTTCCAAGGCTTATAGCAAGGTGTTGAATGGAGTGGCTGTTACGTGGCGCCTCTGGGCAAGAATCCACTTCCCAGCTTGTGCAGGTTGTTGACAGAATAGTCCCTGTGGTTGTAGGACTGTGGTCTCCATTTCTATGCTGGCTGGGAGCTGCTCTAGTTCCTTGAGACTGTCACACGTTCTTCCTCACATGGCCCCCTCCATTACAGAGCCAGTGATGCTGTAGTGAGTTCTCATGCTGTGAATCTCTCTGGGCTCCTTTTATGCCACCTCGTTGAGAAAGTTCTCTGCTTTTAAGGGCTCATGTGATTAGATCGGGCCCACCCAGGTCACTTTCCTTCATCAAGGTCACCTGTGCCATATGACATAGCATAATTATAGGAATGATATCTTATTGCCTTTGCAGAGATGAAGGCAGGATATTTTGGGGGATGATTTTAGAAATTCTGCCTATCACCTGCCACCTACTATCACCACTACTGGCACCACTACTAGCCAGCATCTATTCAGTGCTTGCCATGTACCTGCCAGGTGCTTTGCTACGTGGTTTGCTAGGTGCTTTCTATGGATTGTCTTATTTAACATGTACATATCTCTAAGAGGTGGGTAATAGTATGGTCAGCACCATTTTTGGATAAAGAAGCAGGCTTAGGGCAACTAAACTTCTTGTCTAAGGTTACAAGCCAGCAAGTGGTGGTGCCAGACACAAACCTAGGCCTGACTCTAAGGATTTCATTAACTGCCTCCTTGTTTGTCATTGTATCTTTGATCTCCCCAGAGGAACCTTTTAAAATATCAAATTGTAAACTTACATCAAAATAGCAAAGTTTGAACATTTCATTTTGTTAACATTTAATATGGTGTTAGTATTAGTTATAATATTTACTGTGGACGAATATAATAGAGTTCTAAGTATGGTGTAAACCTAAAGAAATTATTTTAGTTTTTAATAATATGTAAAACTTATCGTATTTTAAATAGAAAATGAAGGCTATTGTTACTTTCATGGCATACATTTTGACTCGTGTCTCTAGTACAAATGGTTATTTGCACTCAGCCAAGGCCATGATTGGCAAAATATCTTTGTGTGTGTGTTATTAAATAAAGGTACCACATCTGATCTCTGGGCAGAACATTCAGAGAAAGGGGGAGCCTCTGGGTGGATGAATAAAAAAAAGACACTGTGTCTTCTGGGCTGACACTTGGGTAGTGAAATGTGGATGGGCTTTTACCACCCTCACACCTTTGGCAGGCCCCAAAACCATAGGCTGAGGCCCTGCTCTGAGCTGTGCACATTCTCCGAGCTTCACCTTGCAAGCAGCAGCGCTCATTCACAGAACTTAGATCCATGATGCAACCTCTTGCTGTGGGCCGAAGTTGTTGGCCTTTGCAGGATCAAATATCCGTCCAGAGACTTCCATTAGATCAAATACTAACTAGAATGGCCCAAGATACCAGTGGAAATGTTTTGCAAATTACCCTGTAGCTAATGAAATGGATTTTATGGGTATCAACTTAGGGAAATTTTTGTGCTGTAGTTTTTATTAGACTTTGAATTAATGTTTTCTATTTTGTGATTTAAATATAGAAACGCAGAGGTGGGGGGAAAAGTCAAAAATAGACACTTTCAGGCATTTCTAAATTGCCCAGTTTACATATTATAACCAAGTCTAAGAATTAAAACCCAAAAGACAAAAATAAAGGATTTACTGGGTATACAAGTCCACAATTATAAACACTGCCGTTCAAACGTTGGGCTGCTTTTTTGCATTTAATGTGAAATTTATGAATTCTTATAAACCATTCATGTTTCACTTAGCACTCTTTTTAGTACTAAAACATTTGTTTTAATGTAGCACATTGATGTCAGAATTTCCAAAGTAAAGGACTAAATTACTTACTCTCTTGAAAGAAAATAATATTTTTCACTTTTATAGCATGAGGCAGTAATGACAAAAGAAACTAACAAACATACAAGCCCCCAACTTTAGAAAGTCACTGCTTCAGAAAGCACATCTCTTTTCTTTAACATCCCGGTTTGTGACTTTCATTTACAGCGTTTTGCTTCTAATCTCAAACTTTACAGAAACAGTCACACACTTAGTGTATGAGTCCCCAGGAGCCTGGGTCAAAGTCTAGGCCAACAAATTGGTACTCTTGTCCACAGGGCAGAAGTAAAAACTCAGTGCTTTGTCATAACATCCAGTACTTACATCTATCTAAAGGTCTGATGTTTCTCATTTAAAGCTCTTTCCAAACTAAACTTTTTGTGAGACAAAAATTTCCAGTTTGATTTTCAAATGCTATTTACTTTATATCTGCTCTTAGAAGCATGTAGTTCATTGTTTCTTGTTTATTAAATTTTGAAAGCACCGTAGCACTCACCATAGATGATGCTATCAGACGAAGCTATTTCATTGCTTAATCATGAAACAGACCCAGCATGGAGACAATACCAAAGATTCACTCGTTGAAATAGAAGGCACCCAACATACCACTCTGGAGTTAAAAAACACAAAGTTGATTAATCAGAAACCTTAGTTAGGAGAAGTTTGTACCCTGCACTTGACAAGTAAAACAAACTGTTATCAACAACTGATTTTTTCAGCACCTCCACGGAAGCCATATCAGTCACATACCGTGATCAGTTTATAGTTAATCTTCTGCACCTTCTTCATTTGTTGTAGTAGGTGTTCAATAAATATTGATGCTCACAATACTGATGCAAAAGTACTGCCAGCTAAAGCGCCAGCAAAGAGAGGCTCAAGGATCCTCAAGTTTAGAGAGTATAAAAAGTAGAATAACCCATTATATGAGCATCCTTCTTGATTAAGGGGTCTAATTCTTCTGTTGTTTTTCTTTAGACTAGATGAAGTAAAGATTTTGCAGATTCACAGATGATAAATAGCCTGGCCAAGAGCCACTGGAGTTATCCAGATTTCGTGTCTATACTGATTTAATTCATCAACTAAATGCCCAATATCCATGTTGTACTATGTCTGGTTGGAGGCTCAATCTCCTGTGTGTAAGATGTGTTCCTTATGCCATTACTTGGCCTCTAAGAGGCAGAAAGTAGTGGAAAGAGGGCACGATGCAATTTTCCTTTTCCTTATCTTGCTATGGGTTGTCTTTTCCTGTTTTTATCCTAAAAGGTATTTTAGTAAACTTTGTCCAATTTATACCTTACATTTTCTAAGACTAAAGAGAAAGGCTAAAATAAATTTGTGACAGCTTTTGGTTTTCATACTAGACTGGCAAAAAGAGAAATGAGAGAAATGACTATGCAACCCAAATGAAAGCTCCCACTAGCATCTGGATAACTCAGAAGTGAATATTGGCAGGCCTGTGCTTCTGAATCCAGCGAGAAATTACACAATGTCTTATTTTCTTCTCCTCTGTGAACTTGGATTTACAAAGCATTATGCAAGGTCTTCATTGCTCTAATGAGCATCTTTTTTGTTGTTTATTGTGGCCTTTTAAGATTGCTTAAAAAATCCACAAGTTGATTTACTTCATGACATAAAAAATAATCACACCCTAAAAAGAAAATCTGTAAACTGGTGTGAATCTCTCAGGGCAGAAATAGTGTGATGTGAAATTGAATGACTTGAAAAAGTGTCAAGTAGCAAGGACAGATGCAAATTATTAATCCAATAGGCAGATCAAGTTATAAAATGAATAGATGAGTATTTTTTAAATAACAAAAATGTATTTGAATAGAAAGTTGGGCTTGGGTAGATAGTATTTTTCTTTAATAGAGAGAGAAAGTGGAACACCAAAGTAAAAAAAAAAAAATACGCTGACAGTAAGAGGGTTATGGATGCTGCCAAAATATTATTGAAAAATTCACTTAGATAATATGTAGTGAGTCGAAAACATAAAAAAATTTATTATAAAAAAAAGAATATTCCATTCATGGTTTCTAGGTTTTGATGCCAAATCATTTATTTTCAAGAGTGATTCCACTAAGCTATTATTCTATTTCATCACATGGCAAAACAAAAAAAAATTAAAAAGAGATTTTTAAAAAAGAAAACAATGCATTTAAAAACATATAGTAGTTTCAGATGTTCATATTTTGTTTTGACAGTCAAGACCAAAGCATTGACATAACCAGTTATGTCAATATTACTCCAAGAATGGAGATATAACTGGTATGGAAAAAATTTAACTAGACTCATCATGTGAAGCAGCCTATTTTGATGACACGTAAATGGCCACTATTAAAAATATCACTTGGAAAGAAATTTTCTATATTATCAATCTTAAAAGTAAGAAATTGCTAATTCTGTCTAGTGCTTGAGAAAATGTTGAGAAATCTACAAAAGCATGACAAGCAGTCTCTTTTGCACACTACTTTACCACTTTTTTTCCCCTATGGTTTTGGTATTGTCAATATACAGCAGTAACACCACACTACCTCTGACAGATGGAACACAACCCATTTGTCTGGGATGGTCCATTCTCATTAAGAAACTATTATATTAATATTAAGGATAAATAATGGTAAGTGATAAAGAAGACCAGAGCACCCTAAACGTAGCAGACGAACTCAGAGCTCAAACGTGAGCCTGATTGTTAGACATAGACATGGTAGCTGTGCGACTTTGGGAAAGTTGTCAAAATTCTATGTGCCTTACTCTGTTCATCTCTAAAATGGGAATAATAGTACATGCCCTTAGGATTAATGAGAGGATTAAATAAATGAAGATATAAAAAGGACTTAAAGTCCCTGGCATACAGGAGGTGGTATATGTGCTGTTACCTATTATTATTATTATTATTGTTACAAAAGAGTTTGAGAAAGCCACTCAGTTTCCACTTTAAAATGTCAATAATAGAATAACTTTGTATAATGGGTCCTTATAATGCAGTGAGAACAAAATTAACAAAGGATGAATTCCAATAAAGCTGAGAACTCCAAACCAACATAGGTTCTTGATAATTTAGAAATCCGTCTTTCACAGGGAGTTGATATCAGCTATACTTTACTCATTCACTCAATAAATATTTATTGACCACCTAATGTATGCAAAGCATTAGTCTAAATGCAGGGGATATAATAGTGACTAAACATACCTGCAAGAACAGACTTTTTTATCAAATGGTAGGTAATATTTTATCATGGAGCATGTGTTTCCTGAGGACGAACATGTCTAGCTTCCTATGATGTGGGTCTCAGGGAAGGGTGACGGTGCAAGTTCCTGGAAACTGAAAACTAACGACACCAAAGGATGCCACAGGGGAGGTAGGAGAAGGCCAAAGGTGAACTTGCAGATTTCAAAAATGGGCTCTGGCATGTAACATAGATGGGAATAAACTTTTCCTTTTTCACTGCCTCTTCTTCCTCTTCCCTTCTTCATCTTAAGACACAGAATGTACTTAATGTAAAGTGATTTCCATGATTCTGTCCTAGGTGGACTAAATAGGCATTAACAGAATAGCTGAGGGTCCTAACTGTGATATAGAACATTATTTCTATGATCAGTGTTAATGCTCTGAACATCCTACTTGCAAAAAAATTTTAGAGCACAACCCATTTGCCTGTTGGAGTCTGTATTTTTATGATCATTGTGATAATTTTCTGGCTCTGATAATGAGTGTTGTCAATGCAGTAGGACAGATATTGAAGTTTTCCTTTTCTTTATGTATCCTACATCCATTTTTTTCCTGGAAAGTTATTCTAGAGGTTAAAGTTACTAACTTTATTTTCAATAGTGGGTTCCAAAATAACTTAGAGGAGAACAAAAGGGACAGATGGGTGATTTATACTTGAAAATAGATTAATTTACGTGAATAGTAGATGGTGTCAAATTAGAGTGAAAAGGCTTGCATGTAATCTAAGACAGAGAATAAAAGGGAGGACTATGGGCCATCCCTTGCTCCTTAATTTGCTACCATAATGGGTCAGTACATGGCAACACATTCAATTGTAATCCTTGTCTCATTCAAAAGGGAAATGCCAAGGAGAAATTAAACACAAAAGGCTATTTGTTGTTCTAGGAGAAAACAAAATTTCTGGAAAATTCTAATTAGCAAATTTGTTTTGATTTTTCTTTCCCCTATTAATCGACAGTTTTGTTATGCTAAAGTTAGCCCTTACCTGGTTCTACCACTGTCTGAAATGATGATTCAAGCAGCTGAAAACAAAAATATTGTGTAGTTCTCATAAACCAACCAAAGAAACATCACAAAATGCTCAAATGACGATGTTAAAATTACATCTGAGAAAGCAGTAGTACGTAATAGCCATTGTTATCTAGCTACACTAAACTCAACCACCAGTAAAGTAAAATCAAGTTTTCTTATATAAGATCTTATTTTACAAATATTTCTCTGCACTGTTTTAGGGATTTATGCTTGTTCATTACTTTAATGACGGTAGTCAGATTTTTTTCTTCCTATGGGTATTCCTGAACACCGAGGAATTGAGGTTCAGTGAAGATGTGAGAAAAGGAAGAAGGGAGAAGTGTGTGTGTGTGTGTGTGTGAGAGAGAGAGAGAGAGAGAGAGAGAGAGAGAGAGAAACACACGCTACAGTAGAGGTATTTAACAGCCAAAGGACAGTATGAAGGAATGAAATATTTCGAGTTGAAAGAATGTAGATGCCACAAGATATGAGAGGGGCTGAAAATAATGATGTCAGAGTGTCAATGATCAGTTGTTTCTCTGACATTTTGTCTAGGCCCTGGGGCCAGTAACAGCTTTGAAAACCAAACCTCCAAGTACCTTTACATGGAATGTCCTTATTATCAGAATTTGTTCTAACATGTTTTCCTGGGTAAATAGCCCAGGAACAGAGCAGTTGGATGGAGATTGCATTTTACCAATGCCAAATAAAATAGTCAAAATGTTCTTTTTGACAAGATGGGAATAATCAAACAAGCACATTAATTGGTTCTAAATAAACTGGCTGTCTTGCATGGTGTGCATTAATATTTATATTCTTTGTGGTCCCAGACATCTGCGTGATGAACTTATTAGCTATGAAATGACTTTCCCCATGATCTCATCCTCATATCCCAACTAAAATTCCCCAATGGTGACTTACAGAAATGCTTGCTCATGTGCTGTGTCATTCTTGGTCCTTATCTCCACAAAGCTTGCCTGGGCACCTACTGTGTTTTAGGGAATATACCAGGTGCTAATGACTTAGTGAAGAACACAAAGTGTTGCCTTTTAAACATTTATAGTCTGGGAAAGGCAGGTGTTCAACCCTATGATACACTAACAGAATTATTTAATAGCCATAGTGTCAGGCCTGAAGAAGAAATATGAAGTGCCGTGAGAACAGATAGTTGTGGGAAACAGAGTTAATCTGGGGAGACAAGAATACTGTTCTGGCAAAGGTCAAAGGGTGAGGCAAGGCACTGATGGTCCCAACAGAGGGGAAAACATGGGCAAAGACCCTGACAGATTTAAAAAAAAAACAACATTTAATTTTGAAATAATTATAGACTCACAGGAAGTGGCAATAATGTTAACAGTACATAGAGCGATGTATACCGTTTGCCAGTTTCCCCCACTGGTGGCATCTTATATGATTGTAGTATAATTTCAAAACCAGAAAATTGACATTTGTACAATAATGGACACATTTTCACCAGTTTTTAAATGCAGTCGTGTGTGTGTGTGTGTGTGTGTGTGTGTGTGTGTGTGTACTTCTATGTAATTTGGCCTCATGTAAAGAGTCATATAACCCCCACCACAATCAGGGTACAGAACTGTTCTATCACCAGAAAAGATCTTCCCTCATGCTTTGCCTTTAGAGTCGCACCAACGCCTTACCTTTGTCCCTGTTGCCTGGTAACCACCAATCTGCTCTTTATCTCTACGGTTTTGTCATTTTGATGATGACATATAAGTGGAATCATACGGGATGGAACCTTTTTGAGAGTGGCGTTTTTCACTAAGCATGATGTCCCCGAGCCCCATCCAAGTTGTTGTGTGATATTGATAGTTTGTTCCTTTTTATTGCTGAGTAGTGTTCCATTGTATGGATGCCTCAGAGTTTCACCGCTCATTTAAGGACATTTAAGTTACCTTCAGTTTAGGGCTATTATGAATAAAGCTGCAATTAACATTTGTGTACCCTGTGGATTTTGAGAAATGAGAAAAAGGTAATTGCGGCTCACAGAATGAGGCTTGTTGAAGCCTGATTATGCAAAGCCACAAATCCTTTCTGGATATAAATTATAAAAGTACAAAAATGAATGAATAAGTAAGAGGAAACTGAATGTAAGCATGGAACATTTTAAGGACTCTGACTTTTGGTACTATATCAGATGTCCAGATGGCTGCCTGGTATTTTCCATTTTTTAATCTAACTGTTTGCACATAATGAGGTGGTCAGATTTGAATACTAGCTTACAGATGGATTGGGGGTACTCTATACTTGAGATCGCTAATTAAAACATAATTCTAAAAGTGGGCTTATAAAAAGTTTTCTTCCCTCTGCTCACTTAGAAAAAAACTTATATTTAGCATAAAAATGTTATTGGAAGCGCCAAATCGAAAACTGTCAGCTCAGATTCTGCAGCCTAAGGAAGAGCCTGCCTAGTGGTGTGTTGATTAACAATGCATAAAAACAAATTAAGAAAGCATGAGTGCACTGAGTTTTCTTTAAATCAGCAGGTATAATATGACAGACTATGAGAATTCCGGTCAAGTCAAAGGTCTGCCACCAAATGCAAGGTATGAGTTCCACTGTATGCAAGATGAGAGGGGAAAATGACCAAGGAGATTTTAGAATAAAATCAGCCCTATCTGATTTAACCCAACTTACCAGTACAGTTGCTCCTAAGGGGTATTTTGCTCATTTGAGCCTCTGGGCCTCTGCCTATACTTTTTCTGTCCCTAGAATGCTGCCTCACCTCCTCTTTGACATCTTGAATCATATAAATACTTCAAGGTATAGTCTAGAGGTTACCTTCTATGAAACCGGCCATCATACTGATACCTTCCTTCACCGATTCCCTGTTATCATGCTAGGATAATATTAATACAACTTACTATTTAATGGCTATCAAATTGTTGCTTATCACAGACATGTATTCCCAACCACATTTAATCCATTTAAATGTAAAAGTAAAATAACAAAATACAAAGTTTGGAAAATGGGAGAGGATGGCGGGGTAGAAAGCCCCCTATATTATTATTCATATATTCCCTTTCAAAAATCCTTCAGTGGAATAATAATGCTCGATCTTTGAAAGTGTAAGATGAAATAAACCTGCTGATATACTCTTCATAGGTATTTTAATTGGGACTAATTTTCCAGGAAAGGTTGGACTTTTAAAAAAATTTTTTTTTACCCTCACTTGCAATAAATCCACTCCTAGGAATCTCTGCTAAGATAATCATTAGCAATAAACACAAAAAGTTACACAGAAGATTATTCTTTGCTACATTATTTGTGATATAAAAAACTGGAAATAATCTAAAACAAAATTTAATAAATTAATAAATTTCTTTGCAGGCATTAAAATTAAGTACTGAAAGAGTATTTAAAGACATCAGAAAATGCTCATGTTGTATTCAAAAAAAAGGAGTGTAGAGGACCCACAATCATTCTGACCCCGTTCAAATCAGACCGAATCCTGGCTGCTTTCTGTTCCTCCTTTCTTCCTGCTTTTGTCAGTATTTCTGCAATAAGCCATTTGCATCTGGGAAAGTTGGAGATTGTTTTGGAAATTCATATCCTAGATTCCAAATCTAACATTTACTTATGGTTAAATTCAAATAATTGGAATAAAATACATTTAAAACTAAATACATGCAAATCTAAAAACTAGAAAGAACAGGAGCTAATGTTTTCTCAGTTATTCATTGTAACGCTGTTATTACTGTGCTAGTTAGAATAGATTTCCACTAACAAAATGACAAATTAACCAGTTCTATTGTACCCGCATCTACATTATGTTACATATAAAGCCACATTATTCTTGCATGTTGCCTTGGAAATAATATTGTACCTATAGTTATTATAGCTCTTGTTCTTCCTGGACATAGTAGCGTGACATCCTTTTTAGCTTTCTAGAGCTTGATCATCTTATCTGTGAAATGAGTAGAAGTGATTTGTCATCCTCCAAGGTTCATTTATGTGTATATTTGTTGAATTCATAAAATATAAGTTTTTAATAACATGAGAAATTTGAAGCATATCACAACTAATGACTCTTCAAGATACAGAATTTTTTGACTGGGAGATTTCATGACATGTATTTGTCTTCTGTTAAATGGCATTATCCCTTTGTAACTGGTTACATGTCGTCTGCTGAATTTCCTCTGGGTTGTCTTAGTGAGCACAAATGCTTGTAGATAAAATGAGATCCTATCAGATTGGCAAAGGTTTACAAGTGTGAGAGTATCCAGTGTTTTAAAAGGTGTGAGGGAACAGGGGTTGTCAAACACTGTTGGTGGAAACAGAGATAGGTTCAGCTCTTTTGGAGGGCAATTAGGTAATAATATATCCAAATTCAAAATGCATATAGCCTCTGCTTAGCCATTCTGCTGCTGAAAATATCCCACAATCATGCTTGTAATTGTGTACATAAAAACGATTTATATACAAAGATGTTCTTTGCAACATTCTTTATAATAGAAAAAATAAACACAACTTAAAATGAACACTGGATACAAAAACTATGGTGCAGCCATACCATGGAAAACTATTTAGTGATTCAAAAGAAATAGGTCTGAATGTGCTGAAATGGAAAGATGTCAAAGATATTATGGTCATTGAAAATAGCAACTTGAAGAACAATTTGTGTGGTGTGAGCTTGAGTGAAAAGAAGTGTGTGTGCACGTAGATCTGAACAGAAAAATTTTGGAAGGTTGCTTAAGAGATTGTTAGCAACAGTTATCTTTAGAAAATGTGACTGTAGGTAGGGTATGTTTTGTTTTTATGTACGGCTTACATTGTTTACCATGAACATGTATTGTTCTTATAATGATAGAAAGAGTTATTTTTATTTATAAGATTAAAACTAATAAATCAACAAAGCTGCAATGGTCATATTTTCTAGGTATATTTTCCTCTTTCACACTGTTTTATTTGGGGAAGACTCCCAGAAATGTGATGCTATGTCATTGGATATAAAAAATTACACATAAAATTATTTTCTAAAGAGTTGTGTCAGTTTAAGACATTGACCAGCAATGTGTGGAGTAACAGAATAATCATTTTACTATTGTCTCTAAAACAAATTTTTGTGTTAATTTAAAATGCAAATGTAAAATCTAATTACTCTTTTTATTTTATTAGCAATTGTACTATGCTTTTTCCTGTTTATTTCACTGTTGTCAATCTATGCTAAGGAAATAATCCTAAATACAAACAACCACAAATGAACCAAAAAAAAGCTTTAATAATGACAAAGATTGTTTTCTAGAAATATCTATAATAGTGAAAAATTAGTAGCAACTTAAAATTCATGAGAAACAGCTAATCATGGCATTTTCATTCCACATCAAGGGCCATTATTTCTTTACTGTATATGTCAATTACATAATAATGCAGAAGTAGGTTATACTTATAATCTTGAGTAAATGGAAAAAGTTAAAATATATAATTAAGCACAAAGTTGTTGGAACTACCCAAGAATTATATATCTATTCGTAGAAAAATAATGGAAGGAAAGTTATTAAAATGATAAATTGGGAAGAATTTCATTAAAATGTTAATAATGAAAGACATTTTCCCCTCTATACCATATTTGCTAATTTCTCCTTAATGAAAATATATGTATATATTTTAAAACTTCAGGAAATTACCTGTCAGATTTATTTTTAGGATTAAATTAAGACTATGTAAGTGAATGGCACAGGGTCAAGGTCGATGCTCAATAAATATTATGGTCCTTTCCATGACCTGCCACAAAATAGATGATCACACTTCCCATATTCTGCCTCTTTTACATATTGAGAAAATCAAAATTTTCTGTCATAAAAGTGAAGATATACTTCTTCTACATTCTTTCCATACTCTTTTCTAAGCCCTTGCCTGATAGGATCATGGAGTCCCAGATGAGGATTCTACACACAGCTACGATGAAATACAATACAAACAAAAAAAAATGTTTCCCCAAAAGATTGGAGAGCAATGGAAGGTAGAGTCCATGTTACTCCAGAAAACTGTGAAGGTGTGAGCAAGTTTCTGTTGACAGTTCCACTGTAATTGGGAAGCAAGCAGTAATATGGATGCCTGCTATCTTAATGGATGGTTGGAAACAAAATTCACTTTCCTATAGTAGAAGTCATGATTGGTGATGTTTGTGAAGGCCGTATTCTGACTCATGGAATTGAGAGTTGTACCAGAAAATAGTTCAGACATACTAGCATCAGTGTTTTTGTTTATCAAAGTTGGCAGTCGTAAACTAATTTTAGGACTATTTTGTCTCAGAAACTTGCAGTTCTTTTTCCTAAAATATGTGAGATTGTCATGTCAAAAGGAAGAAAAAAATTATATTTGATAGTAGGGCCAGGCAGTGGGAGAAGTAGGAATGGGCTTGAATGACCAAAAGTATGTATAAGACAACCAAAAAAATAGCTAAGCAATGAGATAAAGAATCAACCCCTAGAGTCTGAAGTTTATATTATGCAATATGGCTTACTTATGTAGAAAGAATGAAGAGGTATAGCCTATCTGAATACATGCATATTCCATTTGTTAAAGAGTTAATAAAGAAAATATGAAATTTTCTCACACCATAGAATCAACTACCCACTCTATATATTCTCTTTAATTCATTAGCAACAAATTTTATTTGTGTCATAATCAATTATTACTGTATTTGTGGTTTTTTTTTTTTTTTTTTTTTCCCAACAGGGTATTACTCTGTTGCCTGGGCTACAGTACAGTGGCGTCATCATAGCTCACTGCAGCCTCACACTCCTGGGTTCAAGCAAGTATCCTGCTTTAGCCTCCCAAGTAGCTGAGGCTAAAGGTGTTTGCCACCACACCTGGCTAATTTTTCTACTTTTTGTAGATATAGGGTCTTGCTCTTGCTCAGGCTGGCCTTAACTCCTGGCCTTAAGTAATCCTCCTGCCTCAGCATACCCAAAGTGCTAAGATTACAGGTATGAGCCACCTCCCCCACCTTCTTCTTCCTATATTCTAAATGCCTTCTTTATTTTGATTCGTATCATTTTGTGTGTAATATGTAAATATACTAAAACTGAAATATACTTTAGTAATTTGTAATACTATAAAACCATAAAATATAAAATATGACCGCTAAGTATTTTGATTTAATGGACCTAGTGTTCTACTACGTATTTATTTTAACTCATTGTTAAAATGTCAAATGAAACTGAAAAATCTGTTTTAGTTCCAAATGTAAAACTATTAATTTTATGGCCTAATATCTGATTAAATTTAACTATGCTTCTAAGAATGTATACATTCCACGCAGTAGACGGGCTGTTTAATTCCATCGTTTTAAGTGAAATTGAACCCCATCTTGCCAAATATGATAATATCCTGGGGGAGGGAGAGAGGAAGGAATGAAACAACAGAAGATGTTTGAAGGCTCCATGAATTTATGTTCCGCACTTGGGAGGCTAACCAAAACATTTCAATACCTCCAGTATCCACATTCTAAGTAACACAATATAAAAGTCAAAACGAAGCATTTTTAGTGATTTCTCCTGTGTTGATGAAACTATACAAGTGTGAGCAGATTTAAATAGTTAAAACAGAATGTCTGGGTGCCCAGGAATCGGCTGTCAGTTGGGCTGTGAGGCTATAACTTCCAGTGAGCAGTTCTAAGACTATTTCCTAATGGCTAGCTTTTGAGGTAATGGCACTCTTAGTCTGAGAAAAAGGACACAGACAGGCTTATTCTCATGGCTCTGGAGAATCCTGCTGTCTTGTTCGTTAAACAGAATTGGCAACTGACTCCTAAGATAAAAGTTCTTGATGGCTTTCCAAGCAGGAGGAAGGGTGCTGAGTGACACATATAAATATATAAGGCAGAAGGAAGGGTGAGTCCAATGGCAGGGATGTTCTCATGAGCAGTTTATGAAAGAGGTACTAGTTATATGACCTGACATTGCATTCCGGAGAATTTGCTCACTACTAAACAAATGGTGAAAACTCCCCACTGGGATATCCAAAGGGAATTTTGGATATCCTTTATATATAAATGGTAAAACTTTTGAAAATAGTGTAGTCTTACAAGTGGATCACTCTACTGGACTACTGCATATGTTTTTTTCCTTAGTTCTGCTACTGATTTCTTGTGAAACTTTGGGAAAATTTCTTGAGAATTTTTTTTTATGGAATAACCACTTCCATTATTTTATCTCTGGGTATTCTGTGAGTATTTATGGGCTCAATACGTATTTGTTGATGCATATTATGTATATAATAAAATATCTTGAGTTCTTCAGAAGATATATATTGTACAGATAAATGATATTCAAAATTTAGCTATTTTAAAGATATAAGTGGGTAACTTCTAAGCAGTAACTACTACCATTTTCCAATGTATTTTTTTCAGAATGAATGTTTCTCAAAATCTACATGATAATAAATTATCTCAACAGTCCTTTGTTTTATTTTTGATTCAATTAAATAATAACATTTTAATTAGAGATTTAAAGTAATGAAAGTATCATAATAGACCTTATGTCCTCTCAGGTTTTAAAAGATCAATATAAAGTTGTTAGAATTAAAAATGTTTGGAATGCATATTTAGGAATGGATTTTCTGGAAAAAAGCTTGAAACATGATGTTTAAAAGTCAATTTTCTATGTAGATAATATTATCATCCATAAGTATTCATTCATTAGTAGTATGGTAGTATATTTTATTTTTATTTAATAAAATTTAATCCTCATTTTCTGCCACCAATTTCTACATTTTAGCTCTTTTCACTAAAAAATATTGTTTTAAGAGGCATTATACTTTGCTTACTAGTAATTGTCATAATTTTATTATCTTACCAACATGTATATATCATATGTAAAATATGATGTCTTTAAAATGATCTCATTTCTGAAAGATAATTTAAAATGATCTCTCATTGCTTTTACAAATTCAAATATTTTCAATATGTTTTAATTCAAATATGTTAATGGAAGTCTTTATTCTTTTATAAGAAGAAACTGATTATGTTGTATGTTTCAATTGCTTTTGACGATGGTTCTCATAAGCTCTTTCATTTTTCTGTAACTATGGAAAAATGACTGGCTTAATAAATCAAATTTTAAATGATACTAATGGGAGCATTTACATAACCTTAAAATGATTATAACAGAGCCAAAAGGTAATTAAAGCTTCATAAATGCACAGAGGCATCATCCAATCAGCTATTTACATTTGTGTGGTTCAAAGAAAGAGAACCTGGGAAAGCCCCCATGCATGTGGGGAGAGCAGATAGAAAGAAAACTAGTACAAAGAAAAGACAGTTTTAGGGAAAGAAATTAATGTTAATAGGTAAAGATAGAGAAATAGCTTTAAGAATAATTTTTTCCCTAATGACAGAAAGAATATGAGAAATATGATGTTTATAAAGTATTTACAGTAGGAGTAATTCTCTTTTAATAGTACCAAGTAAAAAATTATAAAATGACAGTGGGTATCACCATGTCAGAACTGTGACAACTCATATAATATATATGGAAGCAAATGTTTTCATTAAGTCTCATGTAAAATTAATTATAAAATAATTTTAAACAAGATATTTTAGAAAAAGTTGCCAATAATAAAAGGTTTTTATTTTCTTTAATAACTGTTTTCTGAAAGAGAGGGGATAAAGAAGGAAGTAGAAAAAGATGAATGGAGGGAAATAAGAAAGGGAGAGGTGAAGAAAGGGAGGAAGGAGGGATAACTCAATAAGAGGAAATAAGTGCACTATGTTTTAGATTTCCTAAATCACATACCACTGATGACAAACCCTCCTTAGCCATATAAACAATCTTTTAATATGCATTTCTACTTACATAATCTCTTAATAGGCATTTCTACTAACCTCTATTGCAGTCATTTCAAAGTCAGCATATTCCAAACCTAATTCATCACCCCCACCTCTTTGCCACTCTACATGGCAAGTACCATTTCTCAGATCTACCAATCTAGATACGTAGATGCGCTTCCTGGCACCTGTATTTGCTTCCAGGGCTACTTTCTATTGGTTGAGTGTCTGGACTGCCTCATGATGCTACTATCCTATGGCCTCAGATGTCATGCTGCTAAGCTCTCTGTCTAAAAGTAAGTTTGGTCATGCCAGTCCCTGACTAAAAAAACCTACTATAAGCAGAGATCAGGTGTCTCCTTCCACACCCATCACTTGTAGAAAAAATAGGCAAAAACTCTTCCTCTCCCCCAATCCAAGGCCTGTTGATGACCAAAACTCTCCTCAAGGGTTTTACATATACCTGCAGGAGTTAAATTCTTACTCACTTCCACCTCCAGCCTCTGGT
The DNA here is from genome assembly GCA_963574885.1 of Lepilemur ruficaudatus. Taxonomy (NCBI): domain Eukaryota; kingdom Metazoa; phylum Chordata; class Mammalia; order Primates; family Lepilemuridae; genus Lepilemur; species Lepilemur ruficaudatus. Next base: position 17,450 of record CAUYRT010031597.1, read on the forward strand.
CCTGCATCCCTTAATGTGTCATATCCCACTAACTCCATTTACCCCTTAATTTTCAGAAACATTAAAATGCCTACTCATATAAATACAAGTTCAACGGACTTGGAGATTTGGGCAAAAGGCGGGAGAATGGTTCAGGTATTTTTTTTTTTTAAAAAAATTCAGAATATTAAGGGAAAGAAACATGTTTTGGTTACATAATTTGCTTTTGTATAGTTTCAGTAAAAGTTATAAATGTGCCTATCACCCAGATAGTGTGCACTGCACCCATTAGGTGTGTATTTACCCACCCCCTCTTCCCCCATTCCACCTGTTTGATTCCGTTGAGTTTTACTTCCATATGTGCACATAAGTGTTGATCGATTAGTTCCAATTTAGTACTGAGTACATGTGGTATTTGTTTTTCCATTCTTGAAATATTTCACTTAGATAAATGGTCTCCAGTTCCATCCAGGTTGTTACAAAAGGTTCACCATTTTTTATGGTTGAGTAATACTCCATGGTATACATGCACCACATTTTATTAATCCACTCATGTATTCATGGGCACTTGTGTTGATTCCACATCTTTGCAGTTGTGAATTGTGCTGCTACATTCAAGTGTAAGCGTCTTTTTAATAAGATGTCTTTTTAATAAGATGTCTTTTTTTCCTTTGGTTAAATACCTAGTAGTGGGACTGCTGGATCAAATGGTAAGTCTACTTTTAGTTCTTTGAGGTATCTCCTTACTACTTTCCACAGAGGCTGTACTAGTTTGCAGTCCCACCAACAGTATATAAGTGTTCCTTTCCACATCCACACCAGCATCTGTAGCTTTGGGACTTTTTGATAAAAGCCATTCTCACTGGAGTTAGGTGATATCTCATTGTGGTTTTGATTTGCATTTCTCTGATGATTAGAGACATTGAACATTTTTTTTGTAAGTTTATTGGCCATTAGAAGTTCTTCTTTTGAAAAGCTTTTGTTCATACCTTTTGCCCACTTTTTAATGGGCTGTTTGAATTTTTTCTTGCTACTTTGCTTAAGTTCTTTATAGATTTTGGTTATTAGCCCTGTATAGCATGCAAATATTTTCTCCTATTCTGTAGGCTGTCTGTTCACTCTTTTGATTGTAATCTTGGCTATTCAGAGGTTTTATAACTTGATCAGGTCCCATTTATTTATTTTTGTTGTGCTGTGATTGCCTTTGGGGTCTTCTTCATAAATTCTTTGCCTAGGCCAATGTCTCTAAGAGTTTTTCCAACATTTTCTCCCAGAATTCTCATAGTTTCATGCCTTAGGTTTAAGTCTGTTATCCATCGTGACTTAATTTTTGTGAGAGGTCAGAGGTGTGGATCCTGGTTCAGTCTTCTACATGTGGCTATCTAGTGTTCCCAGCACCATCTATTGAATAGGGATTCTTTTCCCCAGTGTATGTTTTTGTCTGCTTTGTCAAAGATCAGCTGGCAGTATGAGGATGATTTTATATCTGGGTTCTCTGTTCTGATTCATTGGTCTATGTCTCTGTTCTTGTGGTAGTACCATGCAGTTTTGGTTACTACAGCCTTGTTGTATATCTTGAAGTCTGGTAAATGGATGCCTACAGATATGTTCTTTTAGCTTAATGATGATTTTGCTATTTGGGGTCTTTTCTGGTTCTATATGAAGCATAGAATTATTTTTTTCTAGATCTACAAAATATGACATTGGTATTTTAATGGGGATTGCATTGAATCTGTAAATCACTTTGGGTAGTATGGACATTTTAACAATGTTGATTCTGCCAATCCATGAGCATAATATATTTTTCCATTTGTTTACATCCTCTGTGATTTCCTTCCTCAGTGTTTTGAGGTTCTGTTGTAGAGGTCTTTCACCTCCTTGGTTCAGTATATTCCTAAGTATTTTATTTTCTTTGTTGATATTGTGAAAATTATTGAGTCTATCGTTGTTTGATTCTCAGCTTGACTGTTGTTGGTGTATAGGAATTTGTGTACATTGATTTTGTAACCTGAGACTTTGCTAAATTTATCAATTCCAAGATTCTCTTGGCAGAATATTTGGAGCTTTCTAGATATAAGATCATATCATCAAAAAAGAGTGATAATTTGACTTCTTCGTTCCCCATTTGTATAACCTTGATTTCCTTTTCTTGCCTGATTGCTATGGCTAGGACTTCCAGCACTATGTTGAATAGAAATAGTGATAGTGGGCAATCCTGTCTGGTTTTAGTTGAAGCAGGAATGCTCTCAATTTTTCTCTATTCAGTATGATGTTGGCTGAGGGTTTGTCATATATAATATTGAAGTATGTTACATCTATCCATATTTCATTAAGAGTTCTTATTAGAATAGAGTGCTGAATTTTTTCAAATGCTTTTTCTGCATCTGTTGAGAGGATCATATGGTCTTTGTCTTTGCTTCTATTTATGTGGTGAATCACATTTATAAATTTGTCTATGTTTAACCATTCTTGCATCTCTGGGATGAAGCCCACCTGGTCATGGTGGATTATTACTTTTTTTTGATGTGTGGCTAAATTCGGTTTGCTAGAATTTCATTGAGAATATTTACATTTATATTCATAAGGGATATTGGTATATAGTTTTCTTTTTTTGTTGAGTTCTTTCCTGGCTTTGATAACAAAATGATATTGGCTTCACAGAATGAGTTGGGGAGGATCCTTTCCTTCTCATTTTTATGAAACAATTTCTGCAGTATAGGTACCAGTTCTTTGTATGTCTGGTAAAATTCAGCTGTGAAACCATCTAGTCCAGGACTTTTGTTGTTGTTGTTGTTGGAAGATTTTTTATTGCTGCTTCAATTTCATTGTTTGATATTGGTCTGTTCAGGAGTTCTATTTCTTCTTGATTGAGCCTAGGGAATTTGTATGTTTCCAAGAATTTGTCTATTTTCTCAATGTTTTCACATTCATGTGCCTAGAGATTTTTATAGTATTCAGAGATGATATTTTGTATTTCCATGGTATCAGTTGTAATATCTCCTTTTTCATTTCTGATTGAGCTTATTAGAGTCCTTTCCTTTCTGTTCCTGTTTAATCTAGCAAGAGGCCTGTCAACTTGTTTTACCTTTTCAAAGAACCAACTCTTTGTTATATTAATCTTCTGTATGATTCTTTTGGAATAAATTTCATTTAGTTCTGCTCTTACCGTAGTTATTTCTTTTGTTCTGCTGGATTTGGATTGGTTTGCTCTTCATTTTCTAATTCCTTGAGATGATTCATTAGATTTTTAATTTGTGATCTTTCTGTCTTTTGGAGGTAGGCATTTATGGCTATGAATATTCCCCTTAGGACTGCTTTCATAGAATCCCAAAGATTTTGCTAACTTGTGTCCTCTTTGTCATTTAGTTTGAAGAATCTTTTTATTTCCATCTTAATTTCCTCCTTGACCCAATAATCATTCAATAGTAAGCTGTTTAATTTCCATGACTTTTTATGCAGTTGAATGTTTCTGTTGGAAGTGATTTCTAATTTTATTCTACTATGGTCTGAGAAAATGCATGGTATAATTTCTATTTTTTTTTAAATTTGTTGAGGCATGTTTTGTGGCCTAGAATGTGATAAATCTTAGAGAATGTTCCATGAGCTGATGAGAAAATGTATATTTAGTAGTTTTGGGGTAGAATGTTCTGTAATGGTCTGTTAGGCCCATTTGTTCTAGCTTCCTGTTTAAGTACATCTTTTTTGTTTATTTTCTGCTTGAAGGATCTGTCCCATTCTGTCAGTGGGGAGTTGAAGTCCCTGGCTATTATGACACTGCTGTTTATCATTTTATTTAGATCAAGTAGAGTTTGCTTAAATAAATAAATAAATCTGGGTGCACTTGTATTAGGTGCTTAAATATTTAGAATTGTTATGTCATCTTGTTGAATTTTTCCCTTCACCATTATATAATGACCATAGTTGTCTTTCTTTACTTTTGTTGATTTGAAGTCTATGTTATCTGGTATGAGAATGGCTATACCAGCTTTCTTTTAATTTTCATTTGCTTGGGACATTGTTTTCCATCCCTTTACCTTGAGTCTGAATGAGTCCTTGTGGGTTAGATGTGTTTCCTCAAGACAGCAGATACGTGTTCTGTATTTTTTTTTCATCCATTCAGCCAGTCTATTTCTATTCAGTAGGGAGTTCAAGCCATTCACATTTATTGAAGAATTGACAAGGGGGTGGATTTCTGTTCATCTGTTTGTGTAGAACTTTATTGCTTTGTTTTACCTCTTGAGTCATTGTGGTATCCAGGCTTTGATCTATAGCTTTTGGATGATTTTACACTGCTGAGTGTCTATTGTGCTGATCTGTATATAATGCAGATCTGAGTACTTCGTGCAGTGCAGGTCTAGTTATGAAAAATTTCCTCAATGTTTGCTTGTCAGGGAAAGATTTAATTTCTCCATCAAATGTGAAACTTAGTTTTGCAGAATACAAAATTCTAGCCTGGCAGTTGTTTTATTTAAGAAAGTTGAAGATGGGGTCCCACTCCCTTCTGGCTTGTAAGGTTTCCACTGAGAAGTATGCTGTTATCCTTATGGGTTTTCCCTTGTAGGTCAGCTTTTGTTTATGTCTAGCTGCTTGTAGAATTTTCTCTTTCATTTTGACTTCGGCTAAGTTTATTACTATGTGTCTTGGAGATGTCCTATTTGTTATGAATCTGCCTGGAGTTTGATGACCATCTTGTATCTGAATATCTGGATCTCTGGCAATACCAGGGAAATTTCCCTTGATAATTCCCTCAAATAGATTTTCCATTCTTTTAGTCCTTTCTTCTTCTCCATCATGGATACCTATAATTCATATGTTTGTTCACTTCGCATAGTCCCACATCTCTGAGTGATTGCTCTGCTTTGTTGTTCTCTTCCCTGCCTCTTTAAATGACTGGGTTAGCTCAAGAGTCTTTTCTTCAAGCTCTGAGATTTTTTCTTCTCCTTGGTTTAATCTGTTGCTGAAACTTTCTGATGTGCTTTGAAAATCCCTGAATGACTATTTCATTTCTTTAAATTCTATATATCTTTCCTTTTTTTGTCTAGTTCTTTAGTAACTTTTTAATTAATTTCCTGAAATATTTTCCTTCTATTTTTGGTTTTCAACTGTCTCTTTGATTCCATTCATCTTATTTTCTATCCATATTCTGAATTCCATTTCTGTCATTTCAGCAATTTCCTTGTAGCTGGAGTTACTGCTGTAGCTCCATTGTGGTCCCATGGGGGTGTTGATCTGTTTTGATTTTTCATGTTGCCAGGGTTCTTTTGATGATTTCTTCTCATCTGAGACTTCTTTTCTTTACTCAGTGTTAATAGGTTTGCAGGGCTCCTTTTCCTTGCTGGAAACTCTCCTTTTTTTTCCCCCCCACTCTGGGTATCCTGCATTGCTTCTCTGTGATTTCACAATGCTGCTTCAGGGAAGAGTGATCCATATGTAGGCAGCTACCTGCACCTTTCATTGTTTTCTTTGGGAGTGGCATAGTGGCAGGCTGTTTCTAGTCCACCATTTCTTCTCCTCAAATGGTTTAAGTATTAGCAATAAATGTAACTTCAAAAACAGCAGAGAGATAATTGCTTTTAAAACATCCTTCATTTTTTTCCCCCTGTGCCATGGATATTTGCTAACCAAGTTCTTGCTTCTATTTATCTTGGTGAGTCTCCCTTTTCTTCATCTTTCTGTTCCTGATCTCCTTCCTCAATAAGAACTCAGATTCTTCTATATTTCAGAGTAATTCAGTTCAACCTGTTCCTACCATCTTGTACAATAAAGACCATCAGATGTGTACAAGGAAGTCCATCAAGGCACAGACAAAATGGCCCTCCATTTGATTTGCTCCCCTCTCCTTAAAAAGAAGTTGTAGTCATTAAAAAAATAGCATAGATAAGTTTAAAAGATAAATACTATAAAAAACAAAAAAAAGCTAGGATTTCTGTTTCCTATCAGATAAAACTGAGACTCCTTATTTTGTCCTATAAGAACTTACTTTTTACCTGTGTCTTCAGTCTTTCTTTTGATTGTACTCTCACCCTTCTAATTCTCTGGGTGCAGGTAACTTCTTACCTGTCCTTAAACACAATCAAACCTTTGTGTAATCTACATTTTTCCCTAGGCCTACACTACCTTCTTTGCTTAATGGACTCCTACTCATGCTTTAAGATCCTTCTCAGATTGTCCTCCAAGCCCCCATGCAAAGTTAGTCTCAGCCTTACACATCATACTCATTTTAATTCTTTGAAAACATAGCTGCCTCCTTCAAGGGAATGGGTGATGCTTGACAGTTGGGGATTGTGATCTAGAAAAGTAGAACAGTTTTGGTACTTAGTAAATATTTACTATCTTCCAGTGAACATGGTTGATATGACAATATGTCTTACATATTTCATTCATAGAGTTCCACAATCTAGTCTCTACAAAGTGAGTATTCTTTTTTATATGGTGTTATGGTCTTCATTTTATGTGCTTTCCCCTCAAATTCATATGTTGAAATTCTAACCTCCAAGGTGATATTAGGAGGTAGTGCCTTTTGGAGGTGATAGGTCATGAGAATGCAGCCCTTATGAATGGGATTAGTGCCCTCATAGGTGAGGCCTAGAGGAAGATCCCTTGCCCCTTTCACCATGTACAGACAAAATGGATGGTGCCATGTATGAGCTAGGAAAACAGCTCTGCCAGTCACTAAATCTGCCAGTGCCTTGATCTTGTACTTTCCAGGTTCCAGAACTGTGAGGAGTAAGTTTCTATTGTTCATAAGCTACCCAGCCTATGGTATTTTGTTAGAGAAGCCTGAAGAAACTAAGATAGAAAATTGGTACTGAGAAGTGGGGTGCTGCTCTAATAAGTACCTAAAAATATGGAAGCAGCTTTGAAATTGGGTAGTGGGTAATGGCTAATGCCTAGAAGAGTTTCAAGTTTCATGCTAGAAAAAGCCTACATTGCTGTGATCAGCCCATTAAGAGTGATTCCAGTGATGGCCCAGAGAAAAAAGAGATGTGAAGAAAACCTCAATTTTCTTAGAGAACACCTAAGTAATACTGAATAGAATTTTGGTAGAAATATGGATGGTAAAGGCCATTCTGATGAGGTCTCAGACAGAAACAAGGAACCTGTTATTGAACAATGGAGGAAGGTCCATTCTTGTTATAAATTGACAAGGAACTTGGCTGAATTATGTTTGTGTCCTGGTGTTTTGTGGAAGACAGAACTTGTGAGCAATAAAATTGGATATTTGGCAGAGTTATATCTAAACAAAGCATTGAAGGGGCATCCTGGTTTCTCTTGACTGCTTGTAGTAAAATGCAAGAAGAGAGAAATGACTTAAAGACAGAATCGTTAATCAAAAGGGAAGCATAACGTAAAGATTTTGGAAAATTCTCAGTCTATCCATATCAACAGGAATGAGAAAGCCTGTTAAAGAGAGAACACTAAGGATATGGTCAAAGGATCATCTGATAAGAAGGTTAGTCAACCATCTAAAGAGAAGCCAGGAGCTATTGTTCAAGATTATGGAAGAATGACCCTGAAGGCAATTCAGAAATCATCAGGGTTGTCTCTACCATCACAATCTCAGAGTATAAAAGCCCTAGCAAGTGCATGGACACTAATTATTGCAATGCCCAGCAGAGCTGTGGGCCTAGAGGGCAGAACATTGAGCCAAAGAAGATTACTCTTGAGCCTTAAGATTTAATGTTGTTTGCCCTGTTGGGTTTTAGATTGGCTGAGGAACTGGTATGCCTTTCTTATTTCTTATCTCTCCCTTTTGGATCAGGAATGTCAATCCTATGCTTATCCCACTATTGTATTTTGGAAGCATATAACACGTTTGATCCACAGGTTCACAGCTATAGAGCAATTTGCCTCAGAATGAATCATACCTTGAGTCTCACCCATATCTGATTTAGATAATATTTAGATGAGACTTTAGACTTCTGAGTTGATTCTAAAACAAGTTAAGATTTTGGAGCTATTAGGATGAAATTAATGTATTTTGTATGCAATAAGGACAGGAATTTTGGGGTGCTGGGGGCAAAATGATATAGTATGAATGTTTGTGTCCCTCCATCCTGCCAAATTTATATGTAGAAATCTAATTTCCAAGATAATGGTATTAGAAGTTGGGAACTTTGGGAGGTGATTAGGTCATGTGGGCAGAACCCTCATCAATAGGATCAGTGCCCTTATAAAAGAGATCCCAGGGAGATTCCCTCACCCCTTCCACCATGTGAGGTTATAGCAAAAAGATGACTGTGGAGGAAGTAAGCCCTCACGCCAGACACTGAATCTGCTAGTGCTTTGACCTTGGACTTCCCAGCCTCCAGAACTGTTGTTTATAAGCCACCCAATCTGTGGTATTTTGTTACAGCTGAGATATATGGCATAACTCCAGATTTAGTTTTCAGAATCTCAGTCTTTTGAAAAAAAGAAAGCATTAAAATTTTTTATTCCAGTGATTCACTCTAGGTAGAAGAACTTATATGATATCTTCGAGGTCATATGCTCCAGGGGTTCTCAACCTCTTTATCTCCTATAGCACACCCAAGCACTAACACCTTTGTGCCCACACTCCCTCTGGTTGTCACAACTTATAATAGAAGATGCAGCCTAGGGGGTTGGCCCTGTATTTGGTGCCAGAACTGGGACTCCATACTCTGACCTGAGATATGCCAGATGAAATTGATGGTTGCTGCTTTTGTACAAGCCCCCAGTTTTACAGAAAAAGGCTACTTGACTCATCTGTCATCCATCCAAGTTAAAAGCGGCAATACTTAATCTAGAGATCAAGTCTTTTCATACCTAAGGTTTTAGATAAGGCAGTGAGAACTATAATTGATGTTGAGAAAAACCCTGCCACACGGCTTATGTGATTGTAACATGGTCATTTATACATCGTGGATTACAATCTCTCTATTTCTAAGGTGTTGTCTTCACAACCAAACTGAAATTGATTGAATTTAGCATATAAAAAGTAGAATTCATAAAAACATATTTTCTATGCATGATGTGAAATTAAGGCTTTGATATTTTTTTTCTACATTATAATTAGTTGTTTGAGGCTTACATAAACTTAACTCAAGGCAAGATGCTATGAACCTTTGACTTCAAAGAACATAGGAAAATGCTAACTAACTTCAGTGTTAAGGCAGCTGCATTTGTGACAATGACATTGAGCTCTGTGTATAGCTACTAGGTTAGGGCCCAGAAATAAACATGGAAAATAGTTGGGGCTCCAGCTACAAAAGCAAACTTATAGATCACAAATAATTTCTTAAAAGGGTGTGTTTATTCACACAGTGAAAAACGTATAATAATGCTGTGACAGCTCAATAATTGCTGAGTGTCTCTGCACCACACCCTGTAGACAGTGGAGATTTTGCACAAAACAAAGGTTTATAATCAGTCTTTTTGGCAGACCAACCAACCCAGCATTAGGGTAAGTTGGCTGGGAGAAGGTGAATACATGAATGAGCAGTCTACCCACTTGTTTCAACTAACTGTCTTAATCTTTTAATAAGACATTGAAAGTAAAATATACACACACTTAAAAAAAAACACAGAGGCAGAACAAGATTTTTTTTTTTTTTTTTTTGAGACAGAGTTTCACTCTGTTAAAAACGAGATTTTTAACCAAAGCTCAAGGGCTGAAATTTTAGGTCAGAATAGAAGAGCTGGTAAAAAAAAAATTGCTTACTTTGAACTTAATAGAAAAAAAAAAATAAATGCACACTTTTGTATCAGCACCAACTTGCAAACATGATTAAGACAAGACAAGACAAAACAAAAAAAAAAAAAACAAAACAAAGCAAGACCCTTTTAGAAATCACTGGTTTGGTTGAGAAATAGATTTCTGGGTTATCATAGGCATGAAACCAATAATGTGCCAGTGAATAGCTCTACCCCCAAGCAACCTTGATGAACTGAGCAAGATCAAGGCCAGATTGTAGTCCCTTGAAGCATTGATGATAAGAACACTATGGCTAAAGGACACAAATTACCCTTGGAATCATAAGGCAGGTACATACACTGAATGTAAGAATAATGTGATTCAGACTAATTTACGACTGTGCCAAGCAGGAAGAGAAAGTCCTTTGGGCATTCAAGAAGAACATGTAGACAAAGCAAAACAATAAGGGGAATTTGTGGTTAGCAGGAAGCTGTTGCTCATTTATATTTTATCAAAGACTTAAAATGTTGGGCAAAAGAATATGGCTATAGCAAGCAGAGTAAGAAATTCAGAATGTATACGGTTTATAGCTGAAATAATCACCTAGGAGAAACAATAAACATAAGGAAAATTGAAAAAATGTTCTCTTTATTCTCCTAAAATTAGGTATTTTGGAAACTCAGGTGGGTTAGAAATATCAATATAGATAGTACCTCATTATCATGCTTCATATGACTTACCATTCTCCTATGCTAATCAAGAAAATCCTTTTCAATTATATGGATTGCTATGAAAAATCATGAGACATCACATTTTACTAAATGGGAAATACTATTGATCTAACAAGATCCACCGAATAATGAAAGGGGTCCCTTTTTTATTATGTACTCCTTCGAGCAAATTTGAATGAATATACTGGTGAAAGATGGAAAATGAAGTGTTTTATGGTTTCAGGTACCTACATAGTTTTAGATGTATACATGACAATTTGTTAATAGACTCATGAATAATGTTTTAATTGACTATATCCCCAAAGTACACTGCTAGAAACTATTTAGGATATGTTTAATAAATATAAATTCTTCCTTTAAGAGTTTATATTCGTAGACTAATGATAATAATACAGAGAAATACATAAAAGGAGGGATACCTCATAAACCACAAATACAATGATGTTTAAATATAAGTGCTTTTGGTCCATTAAAAATGTGGAAGAAGTATGCTTACAGTGAGGAGATAAAAAGAAAATACCTTAACTCTTACTATGAAGTAAGTTCTTAGTGCTAGCAGAATGTATTGAACCAATCTTTACCATAGATAAGAAGTGAATTTGTTTATCTATCTACCATCCAATGGGAGAAGATATAAAAATGAAATGATCATAGGAAGAGGGTGGTAAGCAGACATGTGATTATGGTACATTTGGAAATGTGATTGTAATTCATTCAGAGACTATACAAAAGTAGAAGGGAAAATGGTTGTAAAGCATTTTTTAAAAATTAGAATAAAAGACTTTGCAATACAGCAAGAGGATCTAACATATGATTTATAGGACAAATTGAAAATATATATGCCTCAAAAAATCTGGTATATATATGATTTATAGGACAAATTGAAAATATATATGCCTCAAAAAATCTGGTATACACAAATCTGGTATACACAAAAAATCTGGTATGCCTCAAAAAATCTGGTATACACAAATTAGTGTGATGACCACCTATTTGTTTGAGAGCATGTAAATGCCATGTTTGAGTCAAAGACAAGGGAAGTCTTAAATTCAGAAGGAGCTAAAGTGTACACAACACAGGAAGAAATTATAATACTTTCGATTTTGGTTTCC
>CAUYRT010031601.1:0-43084 GCA_963574885.1 Lepilemur ruficaudatus
TAGGTATGCTTTTGCTGTATCCCACAGGTTTTGGTAACTTGTGTCTCCTTTATCATTTAGTTTGAAGAAACTCTTGATTTCCCTCTGAATTTCCTCTTTGACCCAAGAGTTTTTCAATAATAAATTGTTTAGTTTCCAAGACTTTGTGAAGCAGTGAGGGTTTCTATAGGAATTGAACTCTAGTTTTATACCTCTATGGTCAGAGTAGACACATGGTGCAATTTCTATTTTTTTGGATTTGTTGAGATCTGATTTGCGGGCTAGTGTGTGGTCTTTCTTTTTTTAAATAGTCTGGTATATTCATGGTACATGTAATTGTCAAATGTTTTTCAGGTATATGGAAACTGGACGTTTGGAACCATTGTTTTTACAGTCTTAGTATTCACTGTAACTCTGAAGGTAAGATTTTTATTTATTCAAATATGTTAATACCACTTTGTAATACTTTCTTATCTTATCCTAATATACCATTTTTATCTCTTATATTTGTTTGGGGTTGTTATTCAAGCCTTTATGTGAATATTTACTAAAATGTGTATGATGCTAGGGATTTGGCCATTTGTGTACTATTTGTGATCCATTTTTTCAGTATACTGTCCATCCTCTCTTTTGTTTTGGTTTAAAAAAAATTGAAACACCACACTTATGTTGGAAATCTTTTTATCTTTACTGCTAATTTTAAGGCATTATGATAAGTGACACATAAACACATTGTGAACGTGTGTGTGTGTTTTCATGTTAAGCACCTGAATCTTTTTAAAAATTATACATCTGTTTAAGAACCCCAGGCCTACAAGGAATTTGAGTACTTAAGATGTTAAGTGAATGTACATGAGTGAGACATGTGTGCAAAAGAGCTGGGCAGTAATGAAATTTTATAAAATGTATTTGTCACTGAACCTTACCCATGTTAGTGATGAAGTGCATAAAGAGACAGTGCAGGTAACAAAAAAGAAGGGTATTTTGGCAGACTCATTGACATTCACTTGCAGCCATGTAATAATGCTATGAAGCCTCACTGAATGCTACCCTTGAGGCCGCTCAAGGGATGCTCTTGTAGTTGAAAGTATAACCAAATTCTGTTGATAATCCCAGTAATAAGCACCTCATATGGGGTCCAAGAATGAGTACCTTTAAATAAATTCCAACATGCTCAGTGTTCAGAACCAAGATTGAGAAATATAATTGTCAAAGGACTTCTCTAATCATTTTCGCTCTAAATTTTTGTTTCTGGTTCATCTCTCATACCAAATAGGGCAAACACATTTTTGCTTTATTCATCTACTATTTCAGTAATATTTTAGGACTTTAAAAAGGCATGTTACAGTTCATCTCAGTTTTGCCGCTTACTAGCTGTGTCCTTTGGCAAGTGACTTCATTTCTCTGTGCCTGTTTCTTCTTCTATAAAGTCAAGATAAAAGTAGTACTTACCCCTCTTAGGGTTTTTTTGTGAGGAATAAATTAGTGAATACACATAAAGCACTTAGAATGGTGTCTGGCACATAGAATGTGCTCATTACAATAAATGCTATTTGTCATTATCTATTACCATATTTCACAGGATCGTGATCTGAAATAGAATCCTCCCCCTCCTTTTTTACACCTGGCCTTGCATATAGCCCTAGGGCTTCCAATGCCCTTCACAAAGTCAGCCTTATTGCTGCATCTTTCAAGTGCCCCTGAGAAGACACCCACTTTCTCCTCTTTGATCAGTATTAGTGTGATGTTTTCTCTAGCAACCCAGAGGGTACGAATTCAAGACTGGGCTATAATAACAATGTTGTCAATACCCTGTTTATGAATGAAAAACCGTAACAGAGAACTGAAAACCATGGTGTCACAGCAAGTAACAAAACTGAGACACTACCTCCTCTGTAAGAATTAAATGTTCTGGATATTAGTCCATGTGACCCAGAAGTTTTTAAGCAAGCAGAGCAGACCATACTTTTGTGGTTGTTTTGGTTTTGGTTGGTTTTTGTTTTTGTTTTTTTGTGAGATAGTCTCACCCTGTCACCCTGGCACCCTGGGTAGCGTGCAGTGGCATCATTGTAGCTCACAGCAACCTGAAACTCCTGGACTCAAGCGATCCTCTTGCCTCAGCTTCCTGAGTAGCTGGGACTATAGGCACATACCACAATGCCTGGCTAATTTTTCTATTTCTAGTAGAGACTGGGTCCAAACTCCTAAACTCAAGCAATCCTCCCACCTTGGCCTCCCACAGTGCTAGGATTATAAACATGAGCCACTGCACTCAGCCTCATACTTTTGTTTTTAGATCACATTTGAAATCCCTGGGTACCACAATCAGAAAACGTGATCAGTCCTGGCAGAAACATGAAGAGATTAAATCTGAGGCAACTGAACATTTTATTAATTTAATGAAATAGATAAACGTTTTGTAACTGGAAAAGCACATTACACGGTCAGACCCATGATCCATTTCTACATGATGTGTAGAGCTAATTGCCTTTGTATTTAGTGACTCAGTTGTGTTTGAGCTTTCGTGACTCCTTTGTAGTTTGTCTACCCTTCCTAGCTTACCCCTTCCCTCTCTTACTGTGTTCCAGCATACCTGCCTCTACCAGCTAGGCCTTCTTTTGCCATCATCTTTGTGCCTGAGGACTTGGGGCTCCAGCTTCCTGGGTATTACCATTATCTCATTCCTGGCCCATCTCCCAGTACTGCGACATTTGCAGCCTCACACCTACTAGCTACGCAGCTTGACCACACCTCCATGCCTTGTACTCTATAGAGTTTAGAGGCCTTAGGGCAGAGTTCAGCTTTATCACCCTAGTTCTTTTAAAAGCCTAGTTTCTGTTCTTTTATTTCCCTTCTCCTCTGGATCCCTGGCCCAAGCTAGATCCTCCCATAGGTATCACATTGTGTACAAGTAATTAGGCACCATAGTGTATTGCCTGGTGCAATTTGTATCCATCGTGAAATCTCTTGTTTATCTTTTCAGCTCGCCTTGGATACTCGTTTCTGGACATGGATAAATCACTTTGTGATTTGGGGTTCTTTAGCCTTTTATGTATTTTTCTCATTCTTCTGGGGAGGAATTATTTGGTAAGCAACTGTATACGTGTGAGTAATATATAAATAACAAAGTAGATATATGTATATGTACATTGTATATGTAAGTATTTGTTATACTTTTAAAGTTTTCATTATATAAGATGGTAGGTCTTTAATATTAATGGATTATAGGTCATTTGTAGCCAGTAATGCTAGTAATTTCAGGTAAGATTTTAAATACAAGTATATAGACTACAGAAGTTACTCAAAGACCTTTCTTTGGTAGCCCCTGTCCAACTCTTTCAATTTGAAGGTGTGTAAACATCTCTCTGTGAAGTGAAACTGTAGCTTTTAGTGTGACTTCCCTTGTGATTTCCGGGGGAAATAATCATCCTGTTAAGTTTCAACCTGATGTACTGGCCAATAGATACATTATTGTCCATTTGGAACCTATTCTCTCTTTATAGTGTATAACTGTCATTTGTGCCACTAGAGGTGTGCTGAGACTATAGTATATATACCACTTAATACTCAGAGGGTGATACCTTGAAATGACCATCTCACTGTTTTGGTGGAGTGAAGGTGGGGAAGGAGAAAGGCAGACTCTACAAGTTGACCTTAAAGCTCGTTCAGTTCATCTTGGTTCACAGTAGATGTTTACTTAGAATCTATTTTGTGCTTGGGACTCTGTGGGATAGAGAGATCAATAGACTGTACCCTGTCTCAAGATTATAGTCCAGTGAGGGACACAAGCTGTGATGGGGGCAGGTATAAGAAATGTAAGTAAGTTAGATTTGCATCTCTTTTCCTTAATCCCAGAGACCTATATTTTATTTTTAAATATCAAAATTGTTTTCCTTAGTCAATGGCTTCCCCTGCCAAGAATGTCAGCAGCAGAGAGCATGGCTAGAGAAAGCCATAGGGTGAGATTTCAGGAGTATATATTTTTACTGCTTTGAGCAAAATCTTACCAATAAAACATTTTATCATAGAGATGTGAGGCCCAGGTTTATGTCCCTTGAGATTTAATTAAAAGAAACTCCTACTGTTTTGAAAGGCTCTTTTTTAAATAAAAGGATTAAGAAATGAAAATTTGAAAAATCTAGTCATTTAAGGAAGCACTAGCTCCAATATGTGTCATTACAGCATGTATTTGGCATGTCTATAGGTAATGATTGAGAACAATGAAGCTGAAGGAAGTTCAGCTCTATATTCTTTAATAATACATAAATGAATTAAAGTTGATTAACCAAATGCAGCATACAATTGTATGTCTACCCACAGTACTATAATTCTGTCTATGAATCTGTGTAATCAGCATTTGAGCTAATTATGCAAAATTTCTACAAGAATAAAATATTTTTAGCAAACTAGTTTCTAACCCTTTCCACAGACTATTCTTACTGATTTAAATAAATCCTTTAAATGATTAGGACATTGTCACATCTGTTTCTATTCATTAGCATATTTACTAAAAATGAAATGTTATTGAAATCTATTTTTTTAATTTTATTGTCTGAAGTGCTATCTTTAAGTAGAGTTGCCTGAGTTGAGCTACTACGTGAATATAAACTTATATTGTAAAGCAACCAGTAAAATGAGACTAGAAACTATGTGAAACTTCAGCTGAAGTGTAGGTGTACCTATTGTCTCTGGACATGTTCTAGCCTGAGGCATTGAGACATACCCCTCTTTCTGGTTGGGCAGTGAGAATGATGATTTGTGATCTCTAAACTCAATCCAGGAATAATAGCTTTTGTTTTTCACTGCCTTCCTTCAAAGCTTCATAGATGCTATGGTGGTTAAAAAAAATCTAGAGAGATTAATCAGAGGGTATGGTACAAAGGAACACTCTGTGACTAGCTGTCGGTTGTCTGCTGGACCCTTGTTATGGCTCAGTACCTAGAAAATTATTTAAGGTGCTTTTCAGAATTAGAGTGGGGTAGTGGTCTGCAAAAATCTTTTCTATGTGGTAGACCTTTCCTAGAAAGCCTATGTGGCTCAGGAGTTTCTTCACCTCACTGTGCTGCTCACTTTTATTCCACAGTCTAAATCTAGTCCTCGTATATGTAGAGCCACAAGCTTGGTTTTATCATATTACATAAGTGTGCTTGAATATTAATTTTTAAATGAGAAACCAGGTCATCTTCACCGAGCATGATGTGTCATCTAATAAATGGGAACCAACTAATTATCTACCTGGAGCTCTTAATCTCAGGTTAGGCTGATGTGCGTCCTGACTTTGAACAGCTACTTCCTCCCCCTCAGCTTAGAACAACAGTAACTTAGCCTAGTGAGGCTCTCTGTGGCTCAGCTCAGACAGGGAAAGGGATACTGGCTGTGCTTCTCAATGGCCATTGTGGTGATTTAGAATGAAATCTAACTTCATAATGAGAGATACTCCTGGATTTCTGGATTCCAAGGCTTAATGTCTTATTAGCAGTATTCTTCTCTCTTTCAGCCTGTTTGGCACACACTGTTACTCAATATATATTTCTGGATGAAAATAGTAGATTCTTCCCATTTGAGAGAGATGATAAGCTCTATAGTCCCTTTTATATTTATATAGGGTTTTTGCAGAGGGAGGGGGAGAGTTCTAAAAATGTTTTTTAAATTTCTGAGTATAGAGCACAAATCCATTCTCATCTTAATAAAATAGCTGAGGAAATAAAATGCTTGTTAGGATAAAAATGAACCATCATTTCTCTTGAATATCTTTGAAAGCTCCAGCAATTTCTAATGCACATAAATGTTCACCAATTGGCAGCTTTAGAGTAGACTGCCTGATTGTTTTCAAGTCAAATGCATTTTATTATCTTTTCCCCCTTTGATTACCATTCCTTTTCTTTCCAAACATTTGGTAAATGAAATTTGTTTACTCCTTCTGGGACATTCTAGTGAAAATTATTTTTATTAATGTGTGTAAGGAAGATTCCTTTTAAATACAAAAGACGGTTTCAGTTAAACTTCCGTCTGTTTCATATGACAGGAACTGATTTTGTTTTTCCATTATGTATTTTCTTTCCACTGCAGGCCTTTTCTCAAGCAACAGAGAATGTATTTCGTATTTGCTCAAATGCTATCTTCTGTATCCATGTGGTTGGCCATAATTCTTCTAATATTTATCAGCCTTTTCCCTGAGATTCTCCTGATAGTATTAAAGAATGTAAGAAGGAGTGCCAGGGTAAGAACTGAGTTTATATTATAACCTTATTTTTAGAAGGGGCTTCAATATCTGCCATGAACAAAAACCTTATGTAGAGAATTACATTAGTTACAGCATGTTAAACCCCTCCTTACAGGTTCATCACTTAATTTCCTCTTCTGCATAAAAAATATAGTAAAAACTTCATTATCCAATGCAGGTGGTAAGTAGATTCCTTAATAGTGTTATATGTGACCTTTAGCAATCCATATAGAGTATCTCATATGCTCCATATGGAATTTTAAAAGGGAAAATATGATTTTATTTTGTATTTAGCCTAGAATTTTCACACCAGGAATTTCTACACCAACATTTCAGCTTTAACCTTAGAAATTTCCCTCTAGGCTGTTTGCAGATTTTTTTTTTCCAGTTGATAATCCCAATTTGCCTCTTTCAAACCTTTCCCCTTCCTTTAATTATAGTGCTGCTTAATCTCTGTTGCTTCTAGCCCTATCTGTCCAGCAGTATATTTGATCCAAAAAGAATCCCCTGGATGTGGTTTCTACATCCTTACCCTCTTGAACACACTTGTAAAAATTCAAGATTGTTTTATGAGTGTGTTTTTATTTTTACCTATTAAGTTGTAAATTTACTGTCAGAATGAAAAGATATTTTCCTCTGTCACCTTGTCATGATATCTTTTGAACATTTTTTTTAGAACCTTTAAAGTGAAAGAGGGAGGTAAGCATGGAAAATAAAACTTTTTGACCAACAGGTTAATTAAGTATGTCATTTCTGCCAACACTGGCTGATTTTGCTAAACAAAACCCTATTTCTGTCATATTGATATCAACTAGATTATGTAGCTCCTCCAAGGCAGTATTTTCAGGAAATAGTATAAGCTACAACTATCTGACCTATTTGATCAAATTTGCCAACCAGTTTAATTGGCATATCATTACCTTTTTTGCCTCTTGAGTTGATAGAATCCAATGGTTGATAATATGCAGACATAGGGATCTGAAATGATTACAGTAGGAAAGTCTTCAGTGATTAGAATTATAAAAAAGGAGCTTCATGTTACAAGTCAGTGCCAGCCCCATTCAAAAGCAGCAGAACCGTCAGTGACATAACCTACACTGATGGTTAGCTATATAAGGCCACTCATTGTGTAGTTAGGTGGTCAGAATTGCCCTGAACTGCCTACTTCTGCATGCGTTATAGACTGAAACTAGACACAGTATCCTTAGTTTCTCTATGACTGCCTTAGACTGCTCTTTAGTTCTTCCAATAGACCTCCAACTAATTCCTTCTAGCCTGGTGTTTAGTTTTAGGATGGGAAAAAAGTAGCATTTAATTACCTAATTATACCCTACTGTCAGTTGAACGGGGGTAAAACAGGTTGATACAACAGGTTCCTCCCAGAATGGCTCAGGTGGCAGTTTGCATGAAGCCAAATAAAACATTTTTCTCTAGAAATGGTTTGGTGCCTTTTTATAATAGCAAATTTGTCTGAGGTAGATCTCTGAGTTGCTCCTCCATTCTTATTTGGGAATACACTTTGGAGTGCTCTTAAATGTTTTTCTTATTTGAGATAATGGAGTTCATGTTAAATAATGGCTCACACCCAGCTTCATGCTCTAAAGATGATACAAAAATCTCAGAAAATAAAATCTTCAAACATATCATCTTGTTCCTTAAGCCCTTTGTTTAAAATAATTAGACACTGGCTGGAGGTGACTTTTATAGAGACCATTAAATGGAGAAATGCTACTAGGCAGTCATAGATAAAGACTTAGAACATTTTCTTTCTATACAAACGCTAGATGCCAGACTTCTGTTGAAAGTATGGAGTTCTGAGACTATACTTCTTTTTACTTAGCATGGAATGTTACCAGGGAGTCCAGCATGAAATTTTTTTGTTATGGGTTATGTCCATGATAGGAGGACTTCTAGTGTCTGTGCTGGAGCTTGGCATGCTGATGTGCTAGGACAACTAGAAAAATTTTCCATAATCATTTTCATTCATTCAATCATTCATTCATTTATTCCTACCCTCATTGAACCAATAGACATTTGTTGAACCACCTACTGATGAACATCTCTCTTTACATCCAGTGTCTGAAAGGCTGAGTGGTTTTTCAGACTCCGTAGGATTTTGAGAGTTGCAAATGAGGCAAAACATACGGACACTCAGCAGCGCTGCCTCTTTTTTTTTTTCCTTGTTAGAAAATACAAGAGCGAAGTAGTGCATGTGAATGCATAAAGGCCAACTGAAACATCACAGCCACGTCTATTCTAAGTCACATCTGTTTACATAAGGCCCTATTTGGCCATGGCAAAGGCCAACTTCTAAGATAAAGGAGAAAGCGTATCTTACTTTCCCCAAAATGTTAGTCTTGATGCTTAGTCTAGACTTGACCTTGATGCTAGGTCAGACTAGCATCTGACCTCCTTGGTGACGTCCTACTTTGTTCAGTATTCCTTGCTAAGACACTGGCTTAATTTTAAAGAGGGGCAAAAGATTCTTTTACACTGGGTCTGCCTCATACTCTGATAGGCTCCTTAATGGGGAAAAGTGTGTGTCCCTACCTGAAGTAGAGGATCCCCCTGACTTCAACCAGTAAGCATCTTGGACACTTTGTACACATACCCAGAAATGCCTGTGGCAGGTAGGCTGCCACTGCTGTCCTCATATGGGTCTTGGCAGCTGCTTTGAGAAGGGAACTTAGCAGTGGATAGTGAAAATGTGTCTATGGCATTTGAGAAGAAAGCTAATCCATTTTATATTTAACAATTATAGCAGCAGCCTTGAATGAATGTTGAATTCCATCCATTCAGCATACTTTGCCTGAGGGCCCACTATGAGTTAGCTACTATACTAGATGTTGGTAATTCAGGGAAGATCAGACATGGCCCCAGCTCTCAAGGAGCTCTCACTCTAGTTAAGTTATAAAGGATATTCATATGGAACACTTCTGTAAGCAGGTATTAAACAGAATGGTAGAATCAATGATACGGCTTGTTTTAACACAACTGAGCTGTTTCAAGGTCCAATTCACTACCTCCTGAAGCCTCCACTAAAAAGGCTAGTATGGCAGCCTCTACCACAGCTTAGTTCTGTCAGGATGCTAGCAATTAAACCATGTATCCCTAAGCTATATTTTCAGCAGTGAGGTTAATTGGTGTGCTAAAGTCCCATTATTAACGATCATAGGGCTTTTCTTTAGCTTCTAAAGTGACAAAGCTGGGTAGCCATGCCACTGACAGTGTATGATGCAACTACCATTGAGCACTGGTCAGTGGAACAGCAGGATAACACTTAAGAGGAAATTCAAAGTTTAGGATTTTGGGTATTTGAAAAAGCTGTCCCCTCTAAGCACAGTCATTAGCCATCTGTAAATCAATGAAATACACCTGGACTTTCTGGCAAAGTTGTAAATACCACTTCACATTCCTAATAGAGGAATTTTTCACATGTCCTTATGTAAAGTTTTCTGACATAAACCACCACTATCAAAAGGGAGGCTTGACTTGCTTGCTAGATATGGGAAGACTGTGATTCAATGGGAATGGACCCAACAACGCGGCAATGCCTAGCATGGGATGTCAGCACAGTCAGGAAGAAATACTCCATTATATAGGGAGCTCTTTCACAGTGGTAGACAGGGAAAGGAAGAATATCAGTTGTTTGAGCCAAATTCTCAGAGAAAGCACTTTGGAATTTTGGAGAATACAAGTTATTGTTATAATAATAATGGTAATAATGATTATTATTACGATTCTTATGGTGTCATATATAACTGGGTTCAGAGGGCAATAGTCCGTGTGAATTGTATTAGACAAAAATACAGTTGAATCCTAATGTCGTGGCTGTTGAGATGGGCCTTTATCCATTGGCCTCTTTGACATACTGCTAATTGAGCTAGTGTCAATGCTCTAGATGACTGCAAAGGAACATAGAAATTTCAT
Source organism: Lepilemur ruficaudatus (assembly GCA_963574885.1). NCBI lineage: Eukaryota > Metazoa > Chordata > Mammalia > Primates > Lepilemuridae > Lepilemur > Lepilemur ruficaudatus. The sequence goes on from CAUYRT010031601.1 coordinate 10,133, forward strand.
TGTTTTTATTTTTATTTTTTTTTAATTTTAGGAAATTATGAGAGTACAAACATTTTGGTTACATTTTATATCTTTGCCTCTCCCTAGCAAGAGTTAGAGGCATGCCCTTCCCCTCTACAAAGCCCACCGCATCCCTCAGTTGTGAATCTACCCCACTATCCCCCTAATTCCTAGAGAACACTACCACCATGTGAGCACCATAGTGTTAATCAGTCAGTACCAATTTGATGGCGAGTACATGTGGAGCCCATTCTTCCAATCTTGTGTAACCTCACTTCGGATAATGGGCTCAAGCTCAATCCAGGAAAATATAAGTGGTGCTAGATCACTGTCGTTTCTTATAATTGAGTAATATTCCATTGTATACATATACCAAATTTTTAATGATCCACTCATGAATTGACGAGCACTTGGGTTGTTTCCACATCCTTGCAAGAAATTTCATTGTTTTAGCTCATTATTTCCTGTCCTCTTCATCTCCCCTCTCCACTGCCAATTGCTAGCTGTATCAGTTTTTTATTGCTTTAAAGCTTTCCATGCTTTCTACTGCTTTCTTTACTTTCATATTTCCTTTTATTTCCTTTATAAAGTAATTTTAACCTCTAATCTGTTAACCGCTAAAATTTGTGCTTCATAGAAATACCTTGATGGACTGGGTGCAAGTTTTTGAGCACACCAAAATGTGCTTATTATAGTTGTAGTCTTCAATAGTTAGGCTTGTACGTTAAACATGGGGATGGGGGACTTGGTATCATCTTAATCTTTTTGCAAGGTTTTTGCCCACAAAATAGAAGATAGAAGCAATTAAATTTTTTTTCTTAGAAACTAAATCTTTATTTTTTTAGCTTTATCAATTGTTAATTTGCATATTATCAAGAACTTTCATTTAAGGTAAAATATTAATAGGAAAAATGTAGTTATGTCAAGATATGTGAATAAATTGAAGTATTTGCCCTTTAAAAGTTTGTTTATTAGACTCTGCTGGATATATTTGTTGCTTTAGCTGGTTGTATTTTCCAAGCCTATTTTTATTAGCCACTCAGTAAATAGTATGGGTAATCTTGATTAGCAGAGTTGTTCAACTTATCCACATAGTTGACCACTCATCATCCTCTGTTTTGCTTGGGCAATGCTAAAACCAAGTCTTTAAATTACCTTATTATTTCAGACACAAAATAAGAAGGAAAAGTAACCCCTTAGGTTTTCTAGTTAAACTTTATCAATTTTTACATTTTATAAGTGTTTTAAAAGGAAAAATCATACTTAAGCTAGGAAAAATTCGGCCTACCTTACTCAAGAGGTCTCTGTAGGAAAAACAGGGAAACCAATCAAATTATTTTGGAAGAAAGGAAGTTGAGCATTGATCCAGAAGTAAATGGGACTGAAGTATGATACCACCAGATGTTTTCCCATTACTTTAGTTTTGAGTAGGTTTTTAACCTGCAGCGGCCCAAGGGCAGTCAGTCCCTTCATAATGTACCTGTGCATTCGCATAAGGGAGATAGTTAAATCAACATTGATTGGTGATGGACCCTGGACACGGCTCTCTGACCAATGGATTTTGAACAAATGCAGATTAGTGAATTAATGATTAGAGATAAGTCTTATTTTAATGAGAAGCATATTTTAAAACTATTTGAAATAGGCAATTTTCCCATTAACAAAATCATTTTAAGTTGATATGTGGAGATTATTTCTATTATTATTATTATAGTGCCCACTACTATTATTTAGTGGGCACATAATCATAGACTATTCCTAACTCTAACTCTACCTTTACTTTAAGAAGTAATGTCTTCGAAACTAGTATGTCGACTTCAAATTCTCAAAGTTTCTTTTTAAATGTCTTACATTTAAGAGAATATTTACTTTTTTTTTTTTTTTTGGTTTCTGCATTTCTCTTTTCTACTGCAATTTTCCACCTTTTGTGCAATTGTGAACAAGGTAACGAAACGCCTCCCTTCCTCAGGAACATCTACTATCTTCATGCTTTCTCAAACTTCCAGCAATCACAGTTTCTCTTGGAGTGAATAAGGTGATTTCCTTTCTTAATGTACCAACTTGCTTGCATTCTCATTTGCCTGACACCATTTTCTAATTCTTTATGAAAAATTACTTCTCATGATTCATTTTTATATCTTCTATTGATAGAAAATTTTGTCATTTTGTTTTAATCATTTGTTCACCTTCCAAACTGCCACACTGGAGAGGAAGTCACTTTCAAAAGCTTGAACTATAGGTCTATAGTCTCATTGATCCACGGTATGCAGTAGTAGCCATGGCATGTCAGAGCCAGTCTGTTCACCAGGAAAGGAATGTTTTGCACAAGTTTGTCTTTGATTGATACACTCACAGCACTGGCACAACTCTCAGAGGTGTTCACCAAAAGGATGGTAAGGTTTACTAATCAAACCATATTGACTCATCTTACCATATAACCTACCAGTACCATTTCAAAAACCCAAGTTTGCCACTTTACTACTATTGTTTCTTTACTTTTACCAGAAAAACGATTCAGTTCGAGTTAGAGACTTTCTTAGGCCTTTACTTGTATTCATTTGAATGTTATGTGTTTGCTAATATAGTGTAATCATTTGCACTTTTGGCCAGAAGGGCGGGCAGTCTATGGGAAATGATTTTTTTCTTCTACGTTTTTTATCACCAGGTAGGTTAACCAATTATCTAAATGCTTTAAGTATCTTTGCCTCACTATTACAGAGGAATCTGAGCTGTAGAAGGGCATCTGACTCATTATCCGCCAGACCTTCAGTCAGACCTCTTCTTTTACGAACATTCTCAGACGAATCTAATATATTGTAACAGGTACCTAGTGTTAAGCGGGCTGGCTTTAAAGAAACAGATTAACAGCATTATAAAGAAAAAATGAAACTATCACTCTCTAAATTTTCTCTGCTGTTGGTGTGGTGAACTTTATACTATTCTTTCCAAAAATATAAAGATGCATTACTTGGAATATGAGGAAATATACATTTTAAATTTGCTAAGGCCCCCAAATTCAGAGCTGAATGATAATACGGTATATTTAATTTGTAAGGAGCGAGTTGTCACGGCAGTACCATCATGTGAAAATGCTCCTTAATACTAATCATGAAATGTAATTTTGATTTATAAAGATCATTTGGGAAATTAAAAATAAATATTCCAAAATTGCATCTGTATAATATCAAGTCAGTTTAGCATTGCATGTTCTTGGGAATTATGTGAAAATAATTAAATGTGTTTGTACCTTCATGTGCTGTGTCTGTGTGTTTGCAGGTACTATAAACTTAATATCCTTGTAAATGTCTGATCTCTAAATATATATTAATGAACCAGTCTACTCTAATCATAACTCTTTTTAATGCAACGTTTTATTCAAACTAAATGTTTCAACTTTCAGAGGCAAAATCTTTCCTAGCCATTCAGGGGGGTGCTTGCCTAATGATATAAAATGTTTCATAATTAATATTTCCAAAAATGAGTAAGTTCATTTTATAACATATTATTTCATTTACCCCCAAAAATATATTCAGAAGGAATTGATATGCCAAGGGATGAACCCTTGAACTCAGAATGTGACTCCTTTATGTGCACTCTGTATTCCCCTTGGCAGGGGGTCTCTGGCACCCAGACCTCTGGAGGTCTTTTATACGTCCATGAGAATTTTGAGTAATTCATGAACAAGGCTTACAAGCTTGTCAGCTTGGAAACAACTCTGTACAGCTTATGGCATGGTCGTCTTTCATGTACACATAAAAATTAATGATCTTCATGAATAAAATTGCGGGTCAATTCACTTTGAAGCTAACAATTGTGAGCATCTCATAGGCACACTTTTTCATCAACTGTTAACTCTCCCACCCTCTGGCAAAGAATAAAAATTAAACTAATGAATCTGCTGGTTCTTCTGTCTCCTGCAGTTCATCACAGTCTATATCTGCACTGTTATTTTAGAAGCAGACTCATTTTGCCACAGTCAGCATCTTTTTATTTGTTTTTGAACAACTTACCTATATGTTTCCCTCGGTAATGCATCTCCTTCACAGTAGCCTTCAAAGTCTTTGACCCTTTTGTCCCAGATTACCTTGTTCTAAGCTGTGTGATTTTAGCTATACATTTCAGATATGCTATTTCTATTAATTTTGTAGCCCCCTGGATTGCTTGCTTTAACTTGGTCTGTGATGTGGGGAACTGGGTTAGGTAGCAGACTCTGCTACGGCTTTTGGCCTCTCCAGGGCCTTATCTCCTACAATGGCTAACACAGAACTGAGGAAGTATTTTTTTAAATGGTTGTTTTATTTTTTATTTTAATTAATTAATTAATTAATTTATTTTGAGACAGAGTCTCACTCTGTTGCCCAGGCTAGAGTGGATTGTTTTATTTTTAATTAGTCATTTTTTCCAGGAATAGATTTTCATGTAGTGTTATCTCTCCTCCAAGGAAAATATTTGGCAGTTAGTTTAGCCACCTAGTTTGTTCCTTGGCTGGTAGAAGAGCTACCTGACTCCATTCATATGTTCTCAATGTAAATGGCAACCTTATTTTGGTTAGAGTCACCATGACCCTGCAGAGCTACCTGAAGACCTAATACTGGTTCTGCAGAATGTGAAACAAATAAAAATAGAAGATATTCTAATGGACTTCTAGTCCAACCATGGCAAGGAAAGCATCTCAGAATGGGAAGAAAATAGCACACTATTTAAGTCCTTCCACTATTCAGATTCAAAAAGGTTCAGTTTTAGAGTAGAGAATCAAAGTTAGGCCCCTCCCTTGACATATGACTTCCCCCTCTCAACATTCCTGAATTATACTTGGTGATCAGTTTGTCTTTCTCGCCCCATCCTGATCACAGCATTTGATGATGTTTAGAGGACAGAGAAGAATATACAGGTTTGTTAGGTAAATTTTCATGGTTTGTCTTCTAAAAAGACAATGTGTAAGAAAAACAGAAGAGTCAATTGACTTCATAGATATATGATCTACCAACAAGAAAATTAACTTCAATATTATGGGAGGGGGCATGCCTCTTTCAGTAAAGGAAGAATATTTTCACAATAATCTTCCAAAACTGAATATATCTTCAAACTTCCTCTGTCAAAATTAACACACCCAAAAAAAGTAACCCATTCATCCATTCAACATTTCCTGAGCATCTGCTATGTGCTAGACACTGTACTAGGTGCTGCAGATAGATAAATAAAGTGTCCCTCTTTTCAAGGAGCTCCCAACCTAGAGGAAAAGATCATAGCAAGCTAAACCTCTGCTATGGTAGATAATCCCAGTGGTAAAAAAGTATTAGGAGAGCCCTGGAGCAATTCAAAAGCAAAAAGCAAGCCTGGATCTATTCAGCTGATAGATGAAGAAAGAATTAAAATCTGGTTATAGTATCACTCTTTTTCCCCCCTGCATGTGAATAAAACTTCGCACTTTGTTAAGACAGTTGCTTTACTTTTGTAACAAAATTTACTACTTGATTTATTTTTGAAAATGCTAAACAGATGGTTTCACATTATTATTAAAATAAACCCTTTAACTCTGTATATTTTAAATTTTTCAGAATCCGAATCTTGAACTGCCTATGTTATTGTTCTACAAGCATATTGACAGTGGTTACAGCTAAAAAAGAAAGCATGAAGAAAACTACAAAATGTTATCTCAGGATACTCGAATATGCAACAAACTAAACCACTCTCTTGTCTAGGGTTCAGAATAAATGTTCATTAAAATACCAAGTGATTCCCATAAATATTTACTATTATAAGTAAGTAGCCTTTATGGCCAAAGCTGTAATTTAAGAATTATTTGAAAGTTGAAAGCAAGAATACTTATAATTCTGGCTTTAGACAGAATAATATAACTACCAAATGGGTGCTCTTTTAACCCATGAAATTTGTGAATGGATTTAAATACAGTAATATAAAGTAGAAGTTATGCAATGAGAATGAATAGATTTTACTAATATTACTTTTTTGCCTGGCAGAAGAAATAGGCTGTTTGGATCACATTTCTCATTTCTGCTGAATGGTCATCTTAAATTATTTTTTCAAACATGCGTAAGGAATACTTGAAAATACAGAGGGACTAAATGGTATCAGTGAGTCAGGCAGAATAGTTAATCCTTTCTGTTCACCCACACGCAAAGTGTGTCTTGGTAGAATATCCTTGCCAAAAAATACCTTGAACACTTACGTGGAAAGTATTAACTCCAGGTATTTTTGTGGGAATGGAAAATATTTATTTATTTTTGTTCTTCTGAATTAATCCCCACTTTATGAGTGTAGCGCTACTAGACTTGAAAATAAAGTGTCAAACATTTCCAATCACAAGGTAGCCCCTCAAAATAGTTAGGAAACGAACCGATTTTTCCAAAGTCAGTTTTACTGGTTATAGGTAAGGTGGGTCAAACCATGGTTATACAAAAATAAAGGCCAATCAGAACATCAACCTTTTATAACTTTACGTGGAAAGGAAGGAAGAATAGCTTATTTTAAACTGTTAATGGTTTTTATTTGAAAGCGGTTGCGTTTATGCATATATGCAGCACTTTTTTCTTTTTTAACTTGCCAATTTGGGAAGAGGAGGGATCCATCCCAAAATGGTGGTTTAGCCAGTAGAGCCATGACTCTATGAACATGAATGTTGTTGTCTCTCGTAGCTAAGTTGGGCCAGGTCTAACTCTAAACCATGAGATTGACCTTGGTAAAGTCCTTGGCTTACTGGACTAATAGGAGGTTTTAGCTTCCTAATGAGTTCACTTAAAACATAAAAAATAAATGTGAAATGTATTTATTCAGTGTTAAAATTATATACTTTTTTGAATATATAAATGACCATATTTGACTGCTACATTGAAATGACCTTTAAAAATATTTTCATATCAGTTTTCATTTGTGTTTGTTTTTCTGGCATGCCTGTACTATTGTTTATATTGTACCTTGATTTGGAAAAGTATTGGAGTCAATCTGTATCAATATATTGATATGGTCCATATGGCACATTTGATTCTTCCACATATATTTTGTGTTAATGTTTAGGTGTAATTTTTCTTAAATTCTAGAAAAGACATTATTTCAGTTATCAAAAACTATTCCATCATTACTGACCCTTTCTCATTATTTCATTTATTCTCATCTATCAGTATTATTTTTGAGTATTTTGTTAAATGTCATTCACAGCTTATGTAAGTGTGCTCTGTTCTGGTAGCCTGTATTTGAGATAAGCTGCTGAAAACAAAGTCTTTATATTCTTTGCCTATTCCAAAGAGCTAAAATGTCTAACCCAGGAAAGCTTTTGATATTTTGTTGTTGCTGTTCTTATTTTCTTATAGTTACTATAGCTGTATTGTTATTGTTTTACATAAGAACTATAGCGACTGTGAATACAAATGAGAGAGCCACAATAGAGAGGCTTATTTAATGTAGAACCATTGGGGAGTTGACATAATCAGAATGTCCAGGGTAGTAGAAATATAACTGGTTGCATGTAAAATTTCCTACAGCCAGAAAGAGAGTGAGATGAGGAGTAAGGGGGATTTAGAATCGTGCCTCAGCTACGCATTACACTGTATACTGCAGCTCAAATTCAGAATGGCAATGTTAAGTCATAGCAGGGTCTAGATCCTTGAGAGGGACCTGGCTTTCTTTTTGAAAGATATGTTATTACAAAGCTAAAAAATGGCTGTTGTGGGGTTAGCAGATGGAATAACTTGAAATAAGCCATCCAGTATTCCTAAGCACTACAATCTAAACATTCTACTTATGACAGAGAAAGGGGGAAAATGTAATAATAGGATCATATACCCATAATTTGAATAATTTTGAGCTATCAAAATGTCCTTGTAATTTTCACAACTGTTGTCCATTGTTTGAGGATGTTACCTACTAAACTGAAAACGTTCATTCCATACCTACCACATATACACCAGCAATAGTATAAATGTAAGCCTAAATTTGCAAAATTCATATAATTTAGTGATGCAATTTTTTAATAACATGCAGTATATAAATGTGCAGATTTTATGCAAATGTTGACAAAGTCATTTTTCAGCTTGCAAAACAGGACTGCAATATTACATTTTTTCACTTAAGCAATTTTTTACATCTACATTGTTGCTTTCTAAAATTAATGTGAATGCCATCTTTTATGAATGCAACTTACCTTTTTCATTACAGAAATTTTTGTTTGATGTAATCAATAAACTTTGGAATGATATGATTGATATTTCAGCCTCTTTTTTGGGAAGGTCTCAGTTTCATATCAGAATGATATGGTGGCAATTTGGTGATAGGAAATAAGTTTCTAATTTCCTCTTGACCTATACTATTCACAAAAGGTTGACTGTTTCCACGTGGGTTCAGCTGACATTTTATACCAATACCTAATTGGGGGGGGGTAAGATATTTGTGGGAGTTTTTAATAAGACTATATGTTGTTACTGCATAGATCCAGCCAAATCAGCAAATATATATTAAAAGTCTACTGTGTGCTTGGGAATGTGCTTGCTGCCTCCCACACGTTGGAGGTAGTGTGATGTATGGTCTGTGTGGTCTGAATCTCTAACCCATTGAAATCATTTGATTCTTAAGTAGCCAAATATGAAGAGATTTCACAATAGTTTGAAATTTGGTCCAAAGGTGTGTGTGTACATACCTTACCCCCACACCCCACCGCCTATCCTTACATTGCTCAGCCTGGACTTAAGACCTTGTGAAAGTCCTTTTCTTAAAAAACCCTGCTGTTCTTGACTGCCAAGAAACCAAAGTTGCTTCACTGAAGATGGTTGCATTGCATTTTTATATTTTAGTCTCTGTGTTTTGGTAGCCTTTTAATACTGTTGATCTTTGACCTATATTTAGTGCATATTTTCTTCTTTTATTGTTGAGTGGAAAATGTGCTGTATTCAGAGGCAAGACCTGAATTAAAGTTTCAGCTTTGCCACTTAGAGCCATTTTTCTCTCAGTCCTCTTTCTTCTCACCTGTAAAATCATGTTGGGGGGTGGCAAATAAGGTAAAAGATCAAAATTGCTTTGTAAAGTGTCACTGGCTATTCAGATATCAGCATTGTTATTTTTATATTAAGTGGTTTTCATTATTTGACTTTTTTATGAATAGTTGTCATTTACCACATTTTCACAGATGTCTTACGTGCTTTCTAGGTTTTTGGAATCGGTCTGTTCAGGCTTCCTTCCCCTTCTCTATCTAGCCCTGTGAGGAGCTTCCTTTGTACCTCAATGATTAGTCTGCCTAGGATTGGCCAATACAGTGGGTCTTGTGGTTTGGCCCTTTCAACAAGGAAGGAGCACAGGTAAAGCTTAGGGGCTGAGGTTATCACTATGGTTATTCAGTGAGTGTGTTCATGGGTGAAGTGCTGGCTGTATACTAATGAAACCTGAAGGCCTGGGTTCTGGGAATAGTTGTTCAGGGAAAAAGGGGGCTTAATTATTTGGGGACTTTAAAAAATATATATATTTTTTATTTTTAAACTTTTTAAATTTTCTTAAATTTCTGTTTTTATTTTTGTTTCTGAATATTAAGGGGATACAAGTGTTTTTGTTACGTGGATGAATTATATAATGCTGAAGTCATCAGGGCTTTTAGTATGCCTGCCATCAGAATAATGTACATTGTACCCGATAGGTAAGTTTTTTTCCTTCACCTCCCTCCCACCCCGCCCCCTTCTTAATTACCAATGTCCTTTACAACACTTTATGACCAGGTATACCCATCATTTAGCTCCCACTTATTAGTGAGGACATGTGGTGTGTGTTTTTCTTCCTTTTTTTTCCTATATATTTTTAGTTTTCACTGCTTTCTATTTTTTTTTTTAGTAGAGATGAGGTCTTGCTCTTGCTCAGGCTGGTCTCGAACTCCTGAGCTCAAATGATCCGCCTGTCTTGGCCTCCCAGAGTGCTAGGATTATAGGCAAGAGCCACTATGCCTGGCCTGTGTGTGTTTTTCTATTTCTCAGATACTTCACTTAGGATAATGGTTTCCATTTCCATCCAAGTTGCTGCAAAATGCATTATTTCATTCTCTTTTATGGCTGAGTAGTACTCCATAGTATGTGTATGTGTGTGTGTGTATATATATACACCACATTTTCTTTATCCACTCATGAATTGATGAGCACTTAGGTTGATTCCACATCTTTGCAATTGTGAATGTGCTGCAATAAACATTTAAGTGCAGGTGTACTTTTGATAAAATGCGTTATTTTCTTTGGATAGATACCCAGTAGTGGGATTGCTGGATTGAATGGTAGGTATACTTTGGGTTCTTTGAGTAATCACCATACTGTTTTCCATAGATGTTATACTAATTAGCAGTCCCAGAAACAGTATATCTGCTGTATTTTTCTCTGCATCTATGCCAACATCTGTTGTTTTTTGAGTTTTTAGTGATGGCCATTCTGATAGGCGTAAGGTGGTGTCTCATTGTGGTTTTAATTGACATTTCCTTGATGATTAGTGATGCTGAGCATTGTTCATATGTCTGTTGGCCATTTGTCTATCTTTCAAAAAAACTGTGTGTCTTTTGCCCACTTTTTCATGTGGTTATTTGTTTTTAATCTTGCTGGTTTGTTTGAGTTCTTTGTAGATTCTGGATATTAGTCCTTTCTTGGATGTATAGTTTGTGAATATTTTTTCAGATTCTGTAGGTTATCTGTTTAGTGTGTTGATTGTTTCTCTTACTGTGCAGAAACTTCTTAATTCTCATTTATTTGTTTTTGTTGTTGATATGTTTGCCTTTGGCGTCTTAGTTGTAAATTCTTTTTGCCTAGGCAGATATCTAGAAGAGCTTTTCCTACTTTTTCTTCTAGAATTTTTATGGTTTCAGTTCTTACATTTAAGTCTTTAATCCATCTTAAGTTAATTTTATATATGGTGAGAGATAGGGATCCTGTTTTATTCTTCTCTATGTGGCTATCGAATTTCCCCAGCACCATTTATTGAATAGAGCATCCTTTCCCCAGTGTATGGTTTTGTCTGGTTTGTCAAAAATCAGTTGGTCATAGCTATATGGTTTTATTTCTTTGTTCTCTATTCTGTTCTATTGGTCTGTGTGTCTATGTTTATACCAATCCATGCTGTTTTGGTTATTATAGCCTTGTAGTGTAATTTGAAGTCAAGTAATGTGATGGCTCCAGATTTGTTCTTTTTGCTTAAGATTGCTGTGGCTATTTGGGCTCTCTTTTGGTTTTATATGAAGTTTAAGATTATTTTTTCTAGATCTGTGAAAAATGATGGTAATTTGATGGGAATTATGTTGAATCTATAAATCAACTTTTTGGGCATTATGGACATTTAACAAGGTTGATTCTCCTAATCCTTGAGCATGGAATGTTTTTCCATTTGTTTGTATCATCAGTGATTTCTTTCATCAGTGTTTTGTAGTTTTCCTTGTAGAGGTCTTTCACCTTGTTTAAGTGTATTTCTTTATAAATAAATTTCAGCAAAATCAATGTTCACATCAGTAGCATTTCTATATACTAATAACAGTCAAGGTAAGAGTCAAATCAAGAACTCAATACCATTTATAATAGCTGCAAAGAAAATAAAATACCTAGGAATATTTTTTTTATTAATTAGACACATCTTTCCCAGCAACTGATGTGCAAGGAAACATAGGCTCAGTTTTTAGTGCATGGACATATTGTGCTGAAGAAATGTTGCCGTATGGATCCATCATGTCCTCTTCTCATGGGCCTTGGGAGCAAGTGCTGGAAGCATGCCTGTGGTTGAAAGGAACAATGCACCTCTTGATAGACCAAAATTCCTGCTGGTAGCAAGGCTTTGGCCCTGGATCTTTGGGCGGGAATGAGCAAAGGATATACATAGCTATGATACCTGCTGCTTCTTTGGTTTCTTCATCAGTTGCCATATTAGCTAACTCTTATATGGCACTTATTATGTGCCAGGAACTGTTCTAACCACTTTACATATATTCAGTTCATTCCTTTAATAATCCCAACAACACTAGGAGATAGATACTCATATTTTTCCATCTGACAGGTGAGGAAACTGAGTCACAAAAAAACCCCCGAAGTCACAGTCTGATAGAGTCAAAATTTGAACCCAGGTATTCTGGCTACAGTCTGTGCACTTAACTAGGACACTATATTTACATCAGTATACTACCCCTGATGACATGAATAAACCATCCATCAAAATACTAGTATTAACCATGAGAAAAAGCATCAAACCCAAATTGAAGACTATTCTGCACAATAACTGATTTGTAATCTTCAAAGTTATGAAGATTGTGAAAGACCAAGACTGAGGAACTGTCCCAGATAAAGGAAACCAATATGTCCTGACAACTAAGTGCAGCATGCGATCTTTAATTGGATCCTGAACCCAAAATTGAACATTAATGGGGTAATTAGTGAAGTTTGAGTACAGAACATAGGTTACATAACATATAGGTAATATATCAATGTTAATTTTCTGATATTTGAAATTATGCTGTGATCATATATGATATATTTTGGGGAATCTTGAGTGAAGGGTATATGCGAATTCTTTGTACTATTTTCAACTTTGATCTGAAATAATTTCACAGTTTTAAGTTTAAAAAGTTAAAACAAGTATGGAAATATTAATGGGAGACAGCATTAAATTAAGTTGAATGCAGAAGACTAAAATATAGTTTGCTAGCTAACATCTGCATAGCACTTCATGGAATGATCTTTATATGTACCTCATTTAGTCTTCACAACAGCCATATGTAGAGATCATTAAACTCCAGATTCTTATAGATAAACTGAGACTCAGGTAAGTTAATTATCTTGCCCCTGGTCTCTTGAGACTGAACTTAGGTGTGACCAATGTGTTTCCCACTACATCACATTTTGCCATTTGTCTAGAATGATTAAAAAGCAAGCCTCACTTCAGTCATTTTCATTGGGGTCTAACATTGCTATTAGGGTTGAAGTGAATGGCCTGAGAATTTAAGTCCATGAGTTACCTTATAGTAAAGAAACCAGGCCAGGGGTGATGGCTCATGCCTGTAATCCTAGCACTTTGGGAGTCCAAGGCAGGAGGATTGCTTTAAGGCCAGGAGTTGGAGACAGCCTGAGCAAGGGTGAGATGAGACCCTCTACAAAAAAATAGAAAAGTTATCTGAGTATGGTGGCACGTGCTTACAGACCCAACTACAAGGGAGGCTGAGGCAGGAGAACCCAGGAATCTGAGGTTGCAGTGAGCTGTGATGATACCACTGCACTCTATCCCAGGAGACAGAGCAAGACCCTCTCTCTCAAAAAAAAAAGCCCGTTTGGCTTTGTTTCATTTAACCCACTATGTTCCAAACACTGGACCAAAGAATCCTTTGTGCAGACCATCTAATAACATCATTGGACGTAGGTTTTCTGTGGAATACACTTTGAGAAATAAAGCCATAGCTAGGTTCTCTAAACTGGTAATTGTATAAATCACATCACTTTCTCCCCACTTGCATTTGAGGGGGTTCATTTTCTTGATCTGAGAATGATGTAAATGAAAGTTCTCAAGCCAAGAGCATCAGTCAAGTTCCAAACTGGAAAACAGACCATTCTATGTATTTAAAATGGTGGAATTAACACAGGGCATTGATTACACAGGTGATGTAGCTGAAAAGCCAACTGGGGACTCTGGGAAGCAGACCAGAGATTAGAAAGAGACGGACACCAGAACCACCCTTAGGCTGGGAGGGAAAAGGAATGAAGTGGAGGTCCTGGAGCCTTTGCCTGATCACTTGGTAAAAGTGGGAATCACGGTGGGCCTATTTGGAGCAGCTGAAGCACTAGCTGGGTCCCCGCCACTGTAGGAGCTACAATCTGAGGTAGAAATACCCTGGCTTCTCCTGCCCTTGAGTTTCCAGTCACTGCCTTCATTGGCTGAATCCAGCTTAAGTGGGGTCCTGGGAAACAGTACAGAGCAGAGCACAGAATGCATCTGAGGGTAAACAGGCCCCAGGTCTGGCACATCAGGGATGTAAGAAGTCAGGTTCAGATTTAATATTGTAATTGACTGTATATAAACATAAACTTTAAGGAACTACATTTTAGCCCTTTTATAAATATCATCCTTTATATTTCCCATATGAAGAAACTGAATGTGGAGAAATGAATCTGAAGTCACTCCTGTAATATATTTAGCGCAGTACAGGTGATAATTTTTTATGGATGCATAGATTAATGCAAGTAGAGGGTCCTTGTATACTACAGCCTTCTCAATTAGTAATAGTAAAAACAATTAGCCTTTTAAAAATAGAGCCAAATGAAGGCGTTAGCATGTCTAGATAAATGAAATTCACCTATATTCAAAATTCGAGAATAATTCACCAGGGTGTAGATAAAAAGCTTCAATATTAATTGCAAAGGAAATAATTCTCTCTCTTGACACTTATACCTCCACTCACAAAATAGCAACTCCCACCCTACAGGAAGGATGTAGAAGGTTTCTACTCCTCTCTCCACCCTCTCAAGTGGCTGACTGGTAAGAATGGAGAAGGGGTGTGATTCAGTATGTGTGTGGTTCAGCACCACTTGGCCCTTCCTCCTCCAGAGCCACCAGCTTGCAGGCTTCTCCGCCTCTACTCCACTCCAGAATCCTCCATGCAATATGCTCATGGGGCCAGGGCACTAGATTGGCAAGGTGGAGGAGGTGGCTCCAGTTTTCTAGTCACTCTGTGATTAAGTGGACAAATTCAATTTGGGAGTTGGGAAGGAATGGGAAGGTTATTTTGGCCTCAGACTAGGCTTTAGGTGCTGCCTGTATTTAGGCAGAATACTGCCTAAAGCCTGTATTCTCAGTGCCTAGAGCAGCGCTTGGAACATAGATGGTGTTCAAGAAATATTCATTCAACCAGCCAGGTGTGGTGGCTCACGCCTGTAATCCAAGCACTCTGGGAGGCTGAGGTGGGAGGATTGCTTGAGGTCAGGAGTTCAAGACCAGCCTGAGCAAGAGTGAGACCCCATCTCTACTAAAAGTAGAAAAAAATAGTGGGGTGTGGTGGCGATCGCCTGTAGTCCCAGCTACTCCAGGCTGAGGTAGGAGGATTGCTTGAGCCCAGGCGTTTGGGGTTGCTGTTGAGCTAGGCTGACATCATGGCACTCTAGTCTGGGCAAGAGTGTGACACTCTGTCTCCAAAAAAAATAAAGAATAAAAATTCATTGAACGAATGAATAAATTATGTCTAATGTCTGGGCCCATTTCTCAACTGACTTTGAACTCAGAGAAGAGAGATATGACAATTAATATATGGGACATTTTCCCCTTTACCTTCTCCATATGCAAACAGATAGCCAGCCCCATGCTCATTACCTTAGGAGAAGTATTTAGCACCAGGAAAGTTTGCCTGCACAGCTTCTTGGCTTTTGTGTTCCAAAGGCACATCATTAGGAAGAATGTAGAAGGGTTGCAGAGGAGAGGGAAAAGGGGAGTTGTGGGCATAAGGTATTTTGGAATTACATGATTACAGAAGCCTCTCCCCAGACTAGAAAAGAATGCCTCAGGCTGCAGGGAAGAGAAATGGGAAGGGATCATTGAGTGCAAAGAGCAGGGTAGAACTATGCTCTCCTGCTGAGCAGCACCTTCAGGGAAACAGCAAAAACAAAGGGGTGCCTTGAGGCAGATGGATTCTAGCCAGCCTTGGCAGAAACTTCCATGTGCCAACATTGGCAGGAACACAGCAGAGCTTTTGGCCTTAGAAGACACCGTGAAGATTGGGATGATGGACCTCTTGAGAGGTAAAGTGTGTAGATGATGATTAAAGACCAGATGGGTGTCCTCATCCATCTCCAGCACCTTGACATTAGCTACAAGAACCATAGAACAACCCTGGTGTAAGGGGGCCCCCAGAAAGGATGATTTTCTTTCTTTCATTCATTCATTCATTCATGTAGATACCCCTGCAGAATAGGGGCTAGGCAAGGTCAGAAATTGAGTTTATTTTGTTTAAAATGTCGGGAGGCCAAAGTAGGAGGATTGCTTGAGGTCAGGAGTTCAAGACCAGCCTGAGCAAGAGCGAGACCCCGTGTCTACTAAAAATTGAAAAATTAGCCATGCGTAGCTGTGAACTCCTGTAGTTCCAGCTACTCTGGAGGCTGAGGCAGGAGGATCGCTTGAGCCCAGGAGTTTGAGGTTGCTGTGAGGTGTGATGACGCCATTGCACTCTACCTGGGGCAACAGAGTGAGACGCTGTCTCAAAAAAAAAAAAAAAGTACTTATTGAGCACCTGTCTTAGTCTGTTTGCATTGTTATAAAGGAATACCTGGGGAATGGGTAATTTATAAAGAAAAGAGGTTTATGTGGCTCAGTTCTGCAGGCTGTACAAGAAACATGGTGCCAGCATCTGCTTCTGGTGAGGGTTCAGGTTACTTCCAATCAAGGTGGAAGGCAAAGGGGGAGCAGGTGTGTTTTGTGGTGAGAGAATTTGCAAGAGAGAGAGGAGGTGGTGCCCAACTCTCAAGTGAATGAATAGAATAATAACTCATTATGGGGAGGGCACCAAGGCATTCATGAGGGATCTGCCCCCATGACCCAAACACCTCCCAACAGGCCCTACCTCCAACACTGGGGATCAAATTTCAACATGAGATTTGGAGGGGACAGATATACAAACTATATCAGTGACTTCTATGTTTGCTACATTTCTTAACAGCTGCCTTTCATATTATTTTTAAAGCATTATCTTTTTCATCCTGCACTGTCAATTTCTACATAATTGGAGTTGCTAGATAATTACAACTTACTCGTTTGGGAATCAAAACTTTTTCTTCAGGTCTTTTTGGGTGGAAGTCTTTTTGTAATATGCTGCATTCTTGTCTGCCTTCATATGAAGAAAACACAAAATACCACCTCACCTTATCTTGAAGACACTGAGTCGTCATTATGGATATCCACCATAGTACCAGGCAGTAAGTACAATAGTACCAGCATTTGTATGTCTCCACCCTGCTTGGCTTTAGGAGGATATTGTGTTTCTTTCCACAGTCTTCCTGTCACCTCCCTTGCTCTCACTGTCAATGTTTGCTTTTTGCTACATGTATGGGTCCATATCTGCCTTCTTCCTCTTGACTTCCCCACTGATTTCTTTTTAAATTAGGGCATGTAAATGAGTAAAAATCCAGATAAGTGTGTCAGAACTGAATGCACACCCTTGGGCTGCACTGCACTCTCTGAGTGTGCCCTCGTCATCCCATCCCACAGCCTCAGGAACTATGTAAAAACCCCTACAGCTGGATAGGTACTCCTTGGTTCAAGACGTTCCTCTAGGCCTCTCTGACCTGCTTCCTGTGTTGAGTCTCTCATGTATGGAATTCCAAAGAGCCATTCCCACTGGCCTTCCCATTTATCTTCCCTGTTTGTGGAGACTCCATGGGATACTACTGCTCTTTTTTGCCTTAACCTCCATGTTCCACAGCCCAGGCTGTCCCAGGCTCCCAGGATGCTGCTGATCAGCCCTCCAGCTTGTCCTTCGCTTCAGGGAGGAAGATTAGACACTGCATATGAAATGATGAGGGAAATGCTCTGAGTGAGCAGGCCCTGAAGATTTTTAAAAATAAAATTTATAGCCTTTAATGCATAGACTTTGGCACAACTATTTTGACTGCTTAGAAACCTTCTGATTCTTTGGCATGTCTGAGATAGTTAATATGCCCGGTTAGTGATTCCTGAGGAAATGACACTGAATTTTATGGTTTGCTAAATTCAGGGGTGGCAAAGGGTCAATATGGTGTAGGGGAGACAGCATGATTTAGTAGAAAGATGAACAGAAACAGGGGGATCTGAATTCATGTTTTAGCTCAGCCACATACTGGTTTTATGACTTGGGCAAGTCACAATCTCCCTGAATCTCAGTGCTCTAGTCTATAAAATAGAGTTGTATTAGTTAGAGTTCTACAGAGAGACAGACCAATAGGAGATAGATAGATATAGATAGATAGATAGATAGATAGATAGATAGATAGATAGATAGATAATAGATAGGGATAAGAGGGGATTTATAGGGAAATTGGTTCATGTGATGATGGAGGCTGAGAAGTCAAACGATACACTGTCTGCAAGAGAACCAGGGAAGCCAATAGGATGGCTCAGTCCAAGTTTGAAGGCCCAGAACCAGGGAAGCCAATGCTGTAACTCTCAGTCTGAGGCCATCGGCCTAAGAACCTGGGAATGGGGTTGGGGGACGTTCTAGGGTCAGAGCCTAAAAGCCACAGAACCTGGAGTTCTGATGACCAAGAGCAGGAGCTGAAGGGTGTCCAAGCTTCAGAAGAGAGAGAATTTGCCTTTCCTCTGCCTTTTTGCTCTATCTGGGCCCTCAGCCAATTGGATGGTACCTGCCCACATTGGGTGAGGGCAAATCTTCCTTACTTAGGCCACTGATTCAAATACCAATCTACATAGAAATATCCTCACAGACATACCCAGAAATAATGCTTTATCAGCTATCTGGGTATCCCTTAATCCAGTCAAGTTGACATCTAAAATATACCATCACAGGGGCTAATATACCTGCCCTGAGGTGTGGAGATGCTTATATGAGGTCATGCATGTTAAAACAACTATTAATAATACAGGCCCTAGCTTTAGCATATACTAGGCACTCAAGAAATGTAAAACATTAGCAGTTTTATTAAACAGCTAAGATAGAATGGGAAGCAACCAAAATCAAAGAAACTGCATGCTTTAGCAAAGCATCCAATTTAACCCCTCAATTTTACATAGAAGAAAACCAGGGTCCAAAGAGGGGGAAATGATATGTCCTTAGTCACACAACCAATTAACTGCAGAGGCAGGACCAGATCTCATGTCTCTGAAATTATAAAGTCAGTAATTTCCCCTTTTCAAATACTTCCAATGTTTTCAGGTCTTATAATTGGCAGTCATTAGTACTTTCTTCTGTTTTACTTTCCACTTGCTGGACCAATTTTGCCTCCTGGAGCAACACAAAACAAGATGACTTCGTTGACAAGACAGCCTTTCCCATATTCCAGTGTCACTCTCATGTTTATCAATTCCCTTTTCAGGATCCCATCACTAATGCTATCAACTCATCTTTTCTATGGCAAGCTTGTGAGAACCATCACTATCCCAGTCACCTGTCTCTGGCTAGGCTCCCATTCATCATTTTCCCTCCTAAAAGATGGCACTAAGAGCAGAGTGCAATCCTGCAGCCATATGGTAGAATGAGTACCTTCCTCAGTGTATTAACTCTGTTTCTGTTGTGGCAGCCAAAAGTTTGCATTTGCTTTCTTTCTTTTTTTTTGAGACAATCTCACTCTCTTGCCCAGGCTAGAGTGCCATAGCATCAGGCTAGCTCACAGCAACCTCAAACTCTTGGGCTCAAGCGATCCTCCTGCCTCAGCCTCCCAAGTAGCTGGGACTACAGGCACACGCCACCCTACCTGGCTAATGTTTTCTATTTTTAGCTGTTTGGATAATTTCTTTCTATTTTATGGTAGAGACGGGGTCTCGCTCTTGCTCAGGCTGGTCTCGAACTCCTGACCTCGAGCAATCCTCCCGCCTCGGCCTCCCAGAGTGCTAGGATTACAGGCGTGAGCCACCGCGCCTGGCCTGCATTTGCTTTCTTTATTTAGTCATATCGTACTGTTTGCCCAGATATTTTTTACATAAACTGTTGCCAAGCCTTGGGTCCCTGTATTACTTTCCTAGGGATGATGTAACAAATTACTACCGATTTTGTAACTTAAAACAACAGAAATTTATTCTCTATCAGTTCTGAGCCCAGAACTCTGAAATCAAGGTGTCAGCAGGGCCACACTCTCTCTGAAGTTTCCATAAGTATCTTTTCTTGCTTCTTCCAGTTTCTGGTGGTTACAGAAGATCCCTGGCTTGTGGAAGCATAACTACAGTCTCTGCTCACATCTTCATGTCCCTCTCCTCTCCTCCCAGTCTTTCCTTTCTGTATATCACATAAGGATTCTTGCCATTGGATTTAGGACCCATAGGATAATCCAGGATCATCTCATCTTAAGATCCTAAATTTAATTATATCTGCAAAAACCATTTTGCCAAGTAAAGTCACATTCACAGGTCTCCGGGATTGGGGCATGAACATATATTTTGGGGGACCACCAACCCACTAAAGCTTCTCATCCTCTAATTGTACAATTGTTTTAGGGAACATGAAGGCAGGACTTTTTATTTACCCATGTTGTTCTAACTTCCACTTCCTAGGCCACACCAGCTGGTTTAAAAATTACACCACAAAAATTAGAATGTGGTGTTTAGCTGATTTTGTACTTACCTGCTACTGTAGGACCTGTAGTCCCCCATCAGAGTCATCTCTCCTGCAGACTTTCAGAAGATCTCATGGATACACCTCTCCATATGGCATCTGAAAGTCTCCTCTGCTTGTGCTCTGCCCCCCTGCTGTGAGGTGTCTGTGTCCACAAAGCTGCTGTAAAGGTGCCTCCTAGCTACCCCATTACACTAACACTACCTCTCCCCATGGATGCCACCGTGTGATTGATGCTGTCTCTCCAGATGTGGATATAATGAGGAAATCCTTCTCTCCAACTCTTTTGTGGTCCCTAAACAATTTCCCTTGTGCTCCTTACATCTCACACAGATGATATATAGTACCATTTTTCCCTAGGAGGGAGAAAGCCCAGGGGCCTCCCCCTAATCCCCCATGGGCCTGAGCCAAAGGACAAGCTGAGTGGTGGAGACATTTGCTTCCTGACCTGGGCCAGAGTTCCAGGCGGTCTGTTCCCATTACTCTGTGTGCTTCTCTTTTCGTGTCATCTGTTCAATATCTTCCTCCCTGCTGGCCTGCAGGCTCACTGGGGACAGTGAGTAAATCACTCTTGTTCATCAGTGTGTCTTCATTGCCCAGTACAGTGCCAGCCACACAGTGTTTACTTAATGTTTATTGAGTGAACAACTGCTGAATGACTGGTGGTGCTAAATCACCTGAAAGTTGTGAGAGTCACAATTCATCACCTGACCTGTGCCATCTCCATGCAAAGGCAGCATGGCATAGGAAGCAAGCACGTGGACTGTACCACTTACAAGTGGGGTGGCCTTGAGCAAGTCTCTTAATATTATTGTGTGACAGGCTCCTCACCTGTAGATGGTAGATAATATCAGTGCCTACATCATATGGTTGTTGTGTGGGTGAACTACATATAAAGTGTTTAGAACAATACCTGGCACAAAGTAGGCCCTATATAAGTTTGAACAAATACTAATATCATACTTTGTTGGCTTACGTATTTCCCCCAATTATACATGTGAGCTTCTTGAGCACATGGCCCTTATCTGTTTTTGCTCCCCACATATCCCTCAGTGGCTGGCACAATGTCTGGAAACTAATATGGGCTTGATATTTGTTGAATGAATGAACAAACGAACTAATGAACCTACTGTACTCAAAATCTTTCTCCTTTTAATAATAGCCTAATTACTGTCCCTGGGCCTTGACACATCGCTTAAGTGATTTCTTTCCTATGAGGCAACTCACTCTCTTTCCCTGCATCTAGACCTACTGCCAGGTTGCCTTATAGATCTTCTAGACATGCTCCTAAACAGATGAGTCCTGGAGAGAGCGCAATTTTAGGTCCAAGCTGGAGGACTTGCTCTACTGGTTTTTAACTTAATATTCCAACTTGCTGAGATAATTTTAGTCTTGAATCCATGATCTCTGGTAACAATGTTACCTCCAAACTCTGTGACATCTGGAAATTTGATAGGAATTCCTTTTAAGATTCAATTCAAGTCATTGATTCCAAATAAATAATTTTGTTTGACTGTAATAAATTATACAACACTTTATTTTTTTACAATTCCATGTTTATTAGGTATCTAGCTCTAGAGTAGTCAAATTCATAGAGGTAGAATGTAAAATGGTGGTTGCCAGGGGCTGGGGAAAGAGGGGAAAGGAAAGTTGCTTAACAGGTACAGTTTCAGTTTTGCAAGATGAAAAGAGTTCTGAGTTTGGTTGTACAACAATGCAAATGTACTTAACACTATAAACTGTATGCTTAAAAATAGTTAAGATGGTAAATTTTATGTTATATGTAATTTACCCCAATTAAATTTTTTTTAAAAAATGACAATGGTTTGTTAGAAAGTGATGAGTACCCTGGAGGCAATGTGAAGCCGAGTGATGGGGAATGGGTGTGCAGGATGGATTTGGTGTTGCAACTTACAATGAGGACTTCAGGGTAAGCCACATTGTAAGAGTGACATTGCAGTGAAGACTTGAAATTGAAATTGGTGAGGGCTGCACAACTCTTTGTATTGAAAATGGTGTATGGGACAAACATATATATATATAATCATTACAATAACAGGTCAGCAATCATGAGAAAGGAAATTCTATAAATAATAACTTCTTTATGAATATATGATAAATGATTGATGTAAAAGGTAATAGACATTAGTGATTTATACTATTGAAAATAGTGAAAATAATATTGAATTCAATAGTAAATTCATAAACAGAATCAACTTGAGAGTGTAATTTCCTTGTAAGATAGAAGTATCAGACTCAAATATGTTTTCAGTGCAGTTCAGCACAATGCAAATTTGTGGGAGAAATTCCTCTTAGATTTCTCCAATAATTAAACTCATGTAAGCTATAACAGGACAGATGGCTTTGCTATTTAGAACAAATTATAATCTTTAAGGATGAACATGTACTATTGAAATCCAAATATAAATTTGCTTTGCATTTTAATTGAATAGTACTATTGTTTAACAGGTAAAGCTGATGTGAAGACTTGATGTTTTTTTTAATGAAGTAAGAATATATCTTAAATGACAAAAATATTAGACAAAGCTTATTTATATAATTTGTCAATATATCTGGAAGCTTTAAAAAAGCTTTTTCCTGACATTTAAATTATCTGTTCTATTGGATAATTTTGGAACTAGAAAGGGATGACAGATTTTTATCTTGTTTTTATTCCATGCCTTAAAGTTGGCCTGAATATAAAATTTGGATAGCAGTTTTACCTTTCTTGTCAATCACTGATGTGTCATTGAAGGGTGTATGTAATAATGTGTTCACTGATGGCATATTGGCTATTTTCCCCCAAAGACCCTACTTTTTTTTCATTTTTTATTTACGTCTATTTGGGGGGCACAAGTGGTTTTTTGCTACATGGATGGATTGCATAGTGGAAAAGTCTAGGTTTTTAATATACCCATTGCCTGAATAGTGTACATTAAACCAAATAGATAATTTGTAATCCTGCACCCCTGTCCATCCTCCCCCTTTTGAGTTTCCAATGTCCATTATTTCACTTTGTGTGACTGTGTATCATCATCTATCTCCCACTTATAAATGAGAACATGTGTTATTTGGTATTTTTCCCTGGGTTACTTCACTTAGGATAATGGTCTCCAGTTCCATCTAAGTTGCTGCAAAATATATTATTTCATTCCTTCTTATGGCTGAGTAGTACACCGTGGTATACATATACCATATTTTCTTTATCCACTCACCAGTTGATAGGCACTTAAATTGATTCCGCATCTTTGCAATTGTGAATTGTGTTGCAATAAACATTAGGGTGCAGACGTTTTCTTGATATAATGACTTTTTTTCCTTTGGGTAGATACCCAGTAGTGGCATTGCTGGTTGAAATGGTAGGTCTACTTTTAGTTCTTGAGGAATCTCCATACCGTTTTCTGTAGAGGTTGTACTAATTTACATTCCTACCAACAGTGTTCCCTTTTTGCCACATCTGCACCAACATCTATTATTTCTTTGGCTTTTTAATGGCCATTCTGACAAAGACAAGGTGGTGTCTCATTGTGGTTTTAATTGGCATTTTTCCGATGATCAGTAATGTTGAGGATTTTTTCATATGTTTTTTGGCCATTAGCATATATTTTTTGAAAAAAATCTGTTCATGTCTTTTGCCCACTTCTTAATGGGGTCATATTTTTTTTTTCTTGATGATTTGCTTGAGCTCCTTGTAAATTCTGAATATTAGTCTTTTCTCAGATGTGTAGTTTGTGAATATTTTCTCCCATTCTGTAGGTTGTCTATTCCATTGACTATTATTTCCTTTGGTATGCAGAAACTTTTTAGTTAAATTAAATCCCATTTATTTATTTTTATAGTTACTGTATTTGCCTTTGGGGTCTTAGTTATAAATTCTTTGCTTAAGCCAATATCCAGAAGCATTTTTTCCTACATTTTCTCCTAGAATTTTTATGGTTTCACATCTTACATTTAAGTCTTTAATCATCTTGAGTTAAGCCAAGTATCTGCAGTCTTCAGGAAATACATCTAACCCATAAGGATTCAGTCAGACACAAGGTGAAGGGATGGAAAACAATATTCCATGCAAATAGAAGCCAAAAGAAAGCTGGCGTAGCAGTTCTGATTTCAGATAATTTAGTCTTCAAATCAACAAAAGTGATGAAAGACAAAGAGGGTCACTAGATAATGGTGAATGGTACAATTCAACAAGTAGGCATAACAATTGTAAATATTTATGTACCTATCTCAGGTGCACCCAGATTCATAAAGCAAATCCTACTTGATCTAAACAAAATGACAGACAGCAGCACTGTAATAGCTGGGGATGTCAACACCCCCCATGACAGAACAGGAAACAATGCACTTAAACAGAACTCTAGAACAAATGGGCCTGACTGACATTTATAAAACATTCTACCCCAAACCCACTGAATATACATTTTTCTCATCAGCTCATGGGACAATCTCTAAGATTGACCATATCCTAGGCTACAAGGCATGTCTCAACAAATTTAAAAAAATAGAAATTATACCATGCATCTTCTCAGACCACAGTGGAATAAAATTAGAAATCAACACCAACAGAAACTCTCATCTCTACACAAAGTCATGGAAACTAAAAACCCTTCTGCTGAATGATTATTGCATTAACGGAACAAATCAAGATGGAAATCAAAAGATTCTTTGAATTAAATGATAAAGGAAACACAAGTTATCAGATCTGTGGGACACAGCTAAAGCAGTCCTGAGAGGAAAATTTATATCCATAAATGCCTACATCCAAAAGACAGAAAGATCACAAATCAACAATCGAATTAATCATCTCAAAGAACTGGAAAGGGATGAACAAACCAACCCCAAATCTAGCAGAAGAAGGGAAATAACAAAGATCAGAGCAGAACTAAAAGAAATCAATAACAAAAAACCTATATGGAAGATTAATAGAACAAAAAGTTGGTTCTTTGAAAAAATAAACAAAATTGACATGCCTCTTTCTAGATTAAGCAGAAGCCAAAACAAAAAGACTCTAATAAGCTCAATCAGGAATGAAAAAGGAGAAATTATAGCTGATACTATGGAAATACAAAATATCATTTATGAATACTATAAAAACCTCTATGCACATAAACTTGAAAATGTGGAGTTCTTAGAAACATACACCTTCCCTAGGCTCAATCAGGAAGAAATAGAATTCCTAAACAGACCAATATCAAGTACTGAAATTGAAGCAGCAGTAAATAACCTTTCTAAAAAGAAAATTCCCAGACCAGATGGTTTCATACCTGAATTTTACCAGGCTTACAAAGAAGAACTGGTGCCTATCCTGCAGAAATTATTCCACAATATTGAGAAGGAAGGAATCCTCCCCAACATATCTTATGAAGCCAACATCACACTGATACCAAAAGCAGGAAAGGATGCAACAAAGAAAGAAAACTACAGACAAATATCCCTTATGAATATAGATGCGAAAATTCTCAACAAAATCCTAGCTAACTGAATTCAGGTGCTTATCAAAAAAATAATCCATCATGACCAAGTGGGCTTCATCCCAGAGATGCAGGGATGGTTCAACATGTATAAATCTATAAATGTAATTCGCCACATAAATGGAAGTAAAAAAAAAAAAAGACCACATGATTCTCTCAATAGATGCAGAAAAAGCATTCAACAAAATTTAGCACCCTTTTATGATAAGAATGCTTAACAAAATAGGCATAGATGGGACTTATGTAAAAATGATAAAAGCCATATGTGACAAGCCCACAACCAACATTGTATTGAATAGGGAAATACTGAAACCATTCTCACTTAGAACTGGAACCAGACAAGGTTGCCCTCTGTCACCGCTTCTATTCAACATAGTGCTGAAAGTCCTAGCTAGAGCAATCAGACAAGAGAAGATTAAGGACATCCAAGTAGGGGCAGAAGAGGTCAAACTAATGCTCTTTGCTGACAATATGATCTTATATCTAGAAAACTCTGAAGATTCTGCCATGGGACTACTGGAATTGATAAACAAATTCAGCAAAGTCTCAGGTTACAAAATCAATATACAGAAATCAGTAGCATTGCCATATGCCAAGAAAAGTTAAACTGAGAACCAAATCAAAGACTCAATACCCTTAACAACAGCAACAAAGAAAATAAAACACCTAGGAATATATTTAGCTAAGAAGGTGAAAAATCTCTGCAGGGAGAACTAAGAACCACTGGGGAAGGAAATAGCAGGGGAATAAACATGTGGAAAACCATACCATGCTCATGTGTTGGCAGAATCAACATGGTTAAAATGTCTATACTACCCAAAATGATCTACAGATTCAATGCAATCCCTACTAAATACCAACATCATTTTTCACAGCTCTAGAAAAAATAATTCTACTCTCCATATGGAACCAGAGAATAACACGTATAGCAAAAGCAATCTTAAACAAAAAGAACAAATTAGGAGGCATCAATTTACCAGACTTCAAGCTATAGTACAAGGCTACAGTAACTAAAACAGCTTGTTACTGGCACAAGAACAGAGACAGACCAATGGAACAGAACTGAGAACCCAGATGTAAAACCATCCTCATATAGCCATCCATCATATAGCCTCATATAGCCATCTTTTACAAAGCAGACAAAAGCATACACAGGGGGAAAGAATCCTTATTCAATAAATGGTGCTGGGAAAATGGGATAGCTACATGTAGAAGACTGAAACAGGATCCACACCTCTACCCTCTCACAAAAATCATCTCATGGTAGATAACAGCCTTAAACCTAAGGCATTAAACTATAAGAATTGTAAAAGAAAATGTTGTAAAAACTCTTATATACATTGGCCTAGGGAAAGAATTTATGAAGGAAACCCCAAAGGCAATCACAGCAACAACAAAAATAAATAAATGGGACCTGATCAAATTAAAAAGCTTCTGCACAGCCAAGTAAACTATCACGAGAGCAAACAGACAACCTTCAGAATGGGAGAATATATTCACATGCTGCACATCCAATAAAGGTCTGATGACTAGAATCTACATAGAACTCAGAAAATCAGCAAGAAAAAAATCAAACAACCCCATTAAAAAGTGGGCAAAGGACATGAACAGAAACTTTTCAAAAGAAGACAGACTAATGGCCAACAGACATATGAAAAATGCTCAGCATCTCTAATCATCAGGGAAATGCAAATCAAAATCATGATGAGATATAGCTTAACTCCAGTGAGAATGTCCTTTATCAAAAAGTCCCAAAACAGTAACTATTGGCGTGGATGCAGAGAGATAGGAACACTCATACACTGCTGGTGGGACTGCAAACTAGTACAACCTCTGTGGAAAGTAATATGAGCTATAAGTAGAACTACCATTTGATCCAGCGATCCCATTACTTGGCATCTACCCAAAGGAAAAAAATACATCTGCACTCGAATGTTTATAGCAGCACAATTCACAATTGCAAAGATGTGGAAACAACCCAAGTGCCCATCAGTACATGAGTGGATTAATAAAATGAGGTATATGTACACCATGGAGTTCTACTCAGCCACAAAAAGCAATGGTGACATAGCACAAAGGTATTATCGTGGATAGAATAGGAGTCCATTCTACTTAGTGAGGTATCACGAGAATGGAAAAACAAGCACCACATGTATTCACCATCAAATTGGTATTAACTGATCAACACTTATGTGTACATATAGTAGTAACATTGGGTGTCAGGCAGGTGAGAGGGGGAGGAGGAGGTGGGTATATTCACACCTAATGGGTGCGGTGCGCCCTGTCTGGGGGATGGACACGCTTGAAGCTCTGACTCAGGTGGGGTAAAGGTAATATATGTAACCTAAAATTTTTACTTCTGTAATATGCTGATATAAAAATAAAGGTTATAAAAATTCTCAAAATGACAAAATTATAGAGATAGGAAACAGATCAGTGGTTACAGAGGTTAGGAATGGTGGGAAGAAAGAGGTAGGTCTGACTTTTGTATCTGGATACAGTCATGGTTACAAGAATCTACATATATGATAAAATGTAACAAAATGGCATAGAACTGTACACTATCCCAATTTCAGTGTCCTGGTTTTGATATTATACTACAGTTAGGTAAAATGCTATCATTTGGAGAAACTAGGTAAAAGATACACAAGACTGCTTTGTAGTATTTTTGTAACTTTCTATGATTCTATAATTCCTTCAAAATAAAAAGATCAATAAAAAAAATAAGGTCTATGAGTTTTTACTGTCAGGTGTTTTTATACTGGTGGGTATCAATTGTTCTGCTCTGTGTCTAGAGCACTTTTAAGCATTTCTTGTAGGGCAAATCTAGTGATAACAAATTCCCTTATTGTTTGCTAAGATCCTAATATTGATGATGAGAAATCTCTGACCACCTGATTGATATCACTGTCTAATCCCATGTTTAGATTTCAGTGTGTTGCTTTTTTTGTGTTTACTTTGATTATTCTTGTGGTATTTTAAATGCAATTTTGTCTATTTAGAATTTTTAACAACACTGTTATGAAAGAACAAATTGTTCAGATATAATCTATTAACCTTATTTCAGCACTAGTTTGTTATTGAAAGACTAGACATGTTTTTCTTCACACTTATTAAAAAGCTATTATCAGTGGGAAATGAGTATGCTTTAATGCTTAGTAAATAAAAAAGTATTCAAAATTATAAACAGTATGATCTCAAAATGACTGGGAAAAAATGCCATAATGTTAGCCGTGGTTGCCATAGAATTATGTGATTAAGGCTAGGTTTTGCTTTTCTGTTTCTTTATGCTTGTTTTTTATACTTTTCAGATCTTCCATGATCAGCACATATTACTCTTATAATAAAATTGCAAAATATAAACATTTATCCTCAGAGAATAAAAGTTTAATGAGTTTGAATAGTTTTGGTATAATACTCCCATTTTTAAGTTAGAGCTTTAATCTAAAGTCCAGTTTGTAACATTGTCAGTGAATCCTTTTTAGTTGAATACTGAAATCTACATTGTTGATACAAAAAAGCTGCTCTTTTGTGTGAAACATGGTGCAAGTGAAGTGCTATGCAGAGCACCAGGGCTATGACACTTCTTTTCGTTTACAGTTTTGTTTTCAAACATGGAGAGCTTGCATGATGTAGTTAATGCGGACTGCTTGGCTGCAAATTAAAGGTAGTGTTGTGAGTAATGCTGTAACACTTGGTTCCCAGGGTGCTCTCCAAGAGGAAATTTCTCAGATGCTTTTCATCATTCATCTTCTCTTCCTCTTCCACTCCCTTGCTTCTCCTCTCCAGTGGTCAGTGGGGCAATTTTCTTGTACTTCCATTCTCTGTGCCCTAAGTTGAGAATATTATACTAGTGTGATGCCAGCAAGTGTTGACAGAGAGTTGGAAAAAAGAGGTGGCTAAAAGTAAAATGCTTGACCTTAGATTTTCCAAACAAACATTTGTAAGGTAACAAGTAAATGAGTAACTTTGTGCTTTCAGTACAAGAAACAAGCCAAAAAGCAAATAAAACCCATGAATATTATTGGTTTAAATTGTGAAAAATGTCTAGTATTGTTTTGCAAAAATAATTTCAGAAGAATAATTTTAGCAAATTATTGCATTTCAGACAAGCCATTTTAGTTGACCTGAGGTTTTGCTAGATTCAATAGGAATTTTATTTTTTTACGATTATAATTATGATACCTGCTCTAAATCAAGCAATACCTAATAATATAAACATAAAAGTCACTTACCTCCTGAGGTAACCATATTCTTTGGAATATCTCTCTATGTATATGTGTGTATATATGCACACACATATACACAAAGATATATACATATTTTATATACATTTATTTTTTATATTTACTTTTTTAGAAGTGGGGTCTCGCTCTGTTGCCCAGGCTGGAGTGAAGTGGTGCAATCATAACTCACTGCCGCCTCAAACTCCTGATCTCAAGCTATCCTCCCACCTCAACTTCCCAAGTAGCTAGGACTACAGGAACACACCACCACATCTGGCTAATTTTTTAAGATGAGGGTCTTGTTATCTTGCCCAGGCTGGTCTCAAATTCCTGGACTCAAGTGATCCTCCCACCGTGGTCTCCCAATGTGCTAGGATTACAGGCCTGAGCCACCACACCCAGCCTATAAATTGAACCATGGTATACATACTATTTAAATATTTTTAACCATGAAAAGCCATAAGACTCTTTTATGTTAATTAATTCAGATATATAGCACCCTTTCATTTACTTTTTTACCTTATACTTTTTAATTTAAAAAACCTGTTTAACATTTTTATAATAACACTTACTTTAAAACACAAACTCATTGTGCAGCTGTACAAAAGTATTTTCTTTCTTTACATTCTTATTCTATAAATTTTTTTCTATTTAAAAAAATTTTTTTTAGTATTTAAACTTTTTTGCTAAAAACTAAGACGGAAACACACAGATTAGCCAAGGCCTACACAGGGTTAAGATCATCAATAACTCTGTCTTTCTCCTCCATATCTTGTCCCACTGGAAGGTCTTCAGGGGCAATAACACACATGGAGCTGTCATCTCCTGAATGCCTTCTCCTGGATACCTCCTGAAGGACCTATCTGAGGCTGTTTTAATTTTTTTTTAATAAGTAGGAGTATACTCTAAAATAATGACAGAAGTATAGTATAGTGAATACATAAACCAGTAACATAGTCGTTTATTATCAAGTACTATGAACTGTTCATAACTGTATGTGCTAGATTTTTTAATAAAATGTATTTCAATAGATTTAGGGGGCACAGATGGCTTTATTGTTACATGGATGACTTATATAGCGGCGAAGTCTGGGCTTTTAGTTTAGTACCCTTTTAAATAACTATGTCGTATTTCATTTATTTCATGCACATGGTTTATGTAACTATTCCCTAGTTGATGGCTATTTAGATTTCTTCTCCTTCTCCTCCTCCTGCCTGCTATTGTGAACAACATGGCAATGTACTCTGTACAAAAATATTTCCATTCTTGCCAGATTAGCTTCTTGCTATAAAATCAAAGATGTGGAATTCCTGGGGCAGAAGATGTGTACCTTTAAAATCCTGATCTATATTGATAAACTGTCTGCCAGAAAAGCTATATCAATGTGTGCCCCCAACAACAGTCAGCCAGTTCCTCCTCTCCATTCTCAGCAGTGTTATTCATTTTTAATCACTCCCCTTAGATCTGGGGTCAGCAAAACTATGACTCCCGGGCCAAATCCAGTCAGCAGCTTTGCTTCAAATGGTTGTGAAGGAAAAAAGACAAGGAAGAATGTGTTACAGAGATTGCATGTGGCCCACAAAGGTGGAAATTTCTACTATCTAGCTATTTACAGAAAAAGTTTGCCAACTCATAGATTAGAGGAAAAGTAGTATCTTACTCTTAGTAATATTATCTTTGCTTTATTTGTGAATTCAAATATTTTTCCTATGTGCACTTAGGTGTTTGTATTTCTTCTTTTGTCAATTGTACTTCCTTTGTCCTTTGTCCTATTAAGTTGCTCATCCTTTTTCCTTCCTTACTTTTAAGAGCTGTTTGTATATTAGGAAAATATACATTTTGTGACATATTTTGCAGTATCTTTACATTGCACAGGAAGTTTCAGTGTTTATGTAGTCAATACAAGTGTTCAGAGAATGACAGCAGGTGCTATTTTAGATATGATAGTAAAAGAAGTTCTCTCTGACAAGGTGACATTTGAGCAGAGAACTGAATTAAGTGAGAGAGGGAGCCATTCATATAATATATATAGGTGAAGGGGAACCCAGGTTGTGTAAACAGCAAACAGACCTTGAGATAGGCACTTTCTTGGTATATTGGAAGTACTGGCAGGAGGCCACTGTGACCAGAATAGAGGGAGAGGGGTAGGGATTGAAATTACTGAGATAGGGAAGGATGAGATCATGTAGAACCTACCTTGCAGACCACATTAAGGACATTGGATTTTATTTTGAATCGCACTGGAAGTTTCCATATTATGAACAGAGGGGTGACATGATCTGACTTAGGTTTTAAAAGGATCACTTGGGTCTATTTTTGTTGTCTTTTAAAAATATGTATTATATTTTCTTACTATAAGTACATGTCCATTTTCAAATATATAGACAATAACAAAAGTATGAAGAACCAAATAAAGGTGACAGAATTTTAATAAGCTCTTAGGGATATACATCTATATCTCTATCTACATCTACATATCTACATCTTTATCTACACATCTTAAGGTTGGGAGGTACTTTAAAGATCTTCTGGCCCAGAAATAAATCCAGGTATGTATGGTCAACTGATCTTTGATAAAGGTGCCAAGAGCACACAATGGGGAAAGGACAATCTCTTTAATAAATAATGCTGGGAAAACTAAATATACATGCAAAAAATGAAATTAGACCCTTATCTCACACCATATGCAAAAGTTAACTCAAAGTGGATTAAAGACTTAAAGTTGGGCCAGGCGCAGTGGCTCACGCCTGTAATCCTAGCACTCTGGGAGGCCAAGGTGGGCAGATCGCTCAAGGTCAGGAGTTCGACACCAGCCTGAGCAAGAGTGAGACCCTGTCTCTACCAAAAATAGAAAGAAATTAATTGGCCAACTAAAAATATATAGAAAAAATTAGCCGGGCATGGTGGCACATGCCTGTAGTCCCAGCTACTCTGGACGCTGAGGCAGAAAGATTGCTTGAGCCCAGGAGTTTGAGGTTGCTGTGAGCTAGGCTGACGCCACGGCACTCTA